>JAKUCM010001181.1:0-70592 GCA_023374145.1 Lepidium sativum | reverse complement strand
ATAGAAAATTGGGATCCTACTATTCTTGTGCTGACCAAATATTACAGTGTATAACACCACCAGCAACCCTGATATCTTCCTCTTGGCAAGAGACCAATCCTTGCATACCTTTAATACCCTTTCAAGCTCTGCCCATGTTGGACCATCGTCGTGGTCTAAACCCATGCCAGTCCATAACTCTCTTGAAGCTAAGTTTGCATCATTAGCTTCAGGTAACCCACATTTCATCTGCGTGATATGGTAAAACTCATGCAGAAAAAATCTCACTGGCTGACCATTGGCCAACACCCACACCTTATTCACATTAGGTGTGTGAAGCATATTACCAAACAGGTTTTCAACATGTTTGGTGCTCTATGAGAACCATGTGCCGGCAAACTGCAGTATAATCTCAAGCTGAGAATTCTTCTTTATCTTATTGTAAGCATCAATGCCAATAAGACCCTTCAACTTTATTATCTTCCTCAAATTGTAGTAGTGGGTGATGAGTTAGGTCCACAACGGGATTTTTCCTATTCCAGTAGTCCTCATAGGGTACTTCTCATTATCCCCCATATCTATGAAAAATAAACAAGAAGACAGTTTAATAAAAATCAACACCAAATTCTGCCAATAACCAATAATCAACCAAAATCTACCAAAGTCAGCCAATGGTTTCCAAAGTCTGTCAGACTATGAACCAAAGTCCGCTAAACAAAACAAATTCTGCCAAAGTCTGCCAGACAATAAACCAAAATCCGCCAAACAAAACAAATTCTGCCAAATTTTGCGAGAGTTTGCAGATTATGAACCAAAGTTTGCAAAACAAAACAAATTCTGCCAAAGTCTGCCCAGAAAAAACAAAGTCGACCACACTATAAACTCACTCAACCAAAGTCTACAAGGAAGGTTACATGAACGTAGCCCTGGGCATTCGGATATTCGGATCGGTTCCGGGTATTTCGGGTCTAGGATTCTGATACCCGAATAAGACCCGAACATAAATCCGTTCGGAACCGGTTCGGATCTAAAGTTTTAATACCCGTTTAAGAACCGAAAAGGTTTCGGGTCCGGTTCCGGGTAGGAACCGGTTTGTGTTTACCAATTTTGCAAAAAAAACTGAGGCAACATAAGCCATATTTGTTCAATCCCAACTCAAAACATACATCACAAGTGTTTAAAACATGCATTTCAAGTGTTCAAAACATAAGACATAACATACACCATAAGTCCACAAGTGTTCAAAGCAACTTAAAACATCCATTTCAAATGTTCAAATCAACTCAAAACATACACCATAGCTCCATAAGTGTTCAAAACAATTTAAACATAAGTGTTCTTACATGATACCTTAGTCACAAGCTTCTTGATAGTCGTCAAATTCTATGAAACAAAAACATTGAACAAGTTAGTAAACATTAGGGAAATTCAAAAATTGTTACTAAATGCTGATTTCGTACCTTTCATAAGCTCATCTTGCATCTCAATATCTGATAACATTTCTTGAACTGTTACAAGGCCTTTGTCACTTAAGTGAATCTCACATTTTAACCATTGTTCAAGACACATCAAAACTTCAATTGTGTAATGTGTCAAACAACTTCTGGATGGATTTAATACCCTTCCACTTGTACTAAATGTTGACTCTGAAGTCACAGAAGATGATTGCATTGCAAGAACATCCTTTGCAATTGCAGACATAACTGGGAACTTCAAAGCATTTATTCTCCACCAAGACAGAACATCAAAATGTGAACCTGCCATCAGATTAGGATTCTCTACATTCTCCTTTAGATAGATCTCTAATTCTGTTCTAGAATCTTGTAATTCTATCTCTGAAATAAGCTCTTTGTACAGAGAATCCATCCTCTCATAACCAAGCTCATTTTCGACATCAATTGGTCCAAAATTATCAAAAGCTGACAGATCTTGTGATTGAGATCCAGACCCATGTGTTTGAGATGAATTCGAACCTGAAACTGCAACATTTTTCTCCACATAGCCACTGTATTCCTCAAACAATCTAGCCAAAATATCCATGACATAACTGTTTAGTAGATTAGCTTCAACACTATCTTTACCATACAACTTTTCAAAGCACAACTCGGCAAATTTCATCTTCTTCGTTGGATCAAAAACTGAGGCAACAATGATAAGCTTATTAATTTCAGAGCTACTCCAATACTTATCTAACTTCTTAAGCATAGCCTGTGATTACTCTGTAAAGCTTGATTCATACTTTTGCTGTACGATCCCAGATTCCTAGCAATTGTGACTATCTCATTGTAGCATTTATATGAGCAAGAAGATGTAGAAGCTGACAAGACTAAGGTGCTATTATAGAATAGTACCAACACCTTTAACATAGCTTCTACTGAATCCCAATCACTAGATGTCGGCGGTCCTACCTTCTTTTTGCCATCGAGTGTTTCTAAAAAGTAAGCATAGTAAGGTGTGTCTTCCTCTGCCATCTTATCAAATGCTACTCTAAATTTCAATGCTTGAGTAAGCATAAGATAAGTTGAATTCCATCTGGTTGTAACGTCTAAAGGAACACTACCCCTATTGATTCTTCCAGTATCTACACGCAACTCAAATGACTTTTGTCGATTTCCAGAAGATCTAACATATTGAATTCCATTCCTAACTGCAGAAACACTATCATCAATCTCTTGCAATCCATCTTTCACAACCAAATTCAAAATATGTGCAGCACACCTAAGATGTAAGAAATCTCCGTCTAAAACCAAGGCATCATCTCCCACTAACCTAAACTGTTCTTTGAATTTATGCATAGCAGTTCCATTTGATGTTGCATTGTCTACTGTGATGCTAAAAATCCTCTTAATTCCCCATTCGGCTAGGCATTCAATTAACACATTAGAAATTGTAATCCCTTTGTGATTGGAAACATTCCTAAAACCAATGATTAACTTTCTCATTTTCCAATTTGCATCTATGTAATGGGCTGTTATAACCATATAACTAGCTCTAGTATGAGGAGCTACCCATATATCGGTTGTCAATGACAACCTCTGCTTGTTATTCCCAAGAAGCTTCTTTATTTCAGCTTTCTTTGTAACAAATAGCTCAACTATGTCTCTAGTGGCAGTTCTACGAGAGTGTGGTCTAGGGAGTCTAACCTTACTACAAAACCTTTTCCAAGCAGCACACTCAATAAAAGACAATGGCAATTCTGCACCCACAAGCAATTCATTTGACGCATCTCTAACCTCCTTATCAGAAACTTTTCCTAATCTTAGACTAGCATCATCACTAAATACCATTTGCTTCTGTTCAGAGAGCCATACCAAGTATTGCTTACAAGATTTAATGTGTTTTTGCAGGTTTGACGTACCATTTGCTGTTTGACAACCTAGTTGCTTCCCACAATAGTTGCAGGTACATATGTCGTAGTTGTCCTTGAGTTTGGTACAATGATCCCATACCCAACTTCTTTGTTTCTTCTTTGCACAAGATCATCAGCATTAGACTCTTTGCGCTTGTTTTTACCTGTAGGAATTGGAGCAGTAGCATCTTCTTCGTCCTCTTGAATTGGAGGATTGTTACATGATGCCATCTGCATAGACAGAGTTATTCTTAGAAGTTTAGAACTATAAACCCCTAAAATTGTCAGAATTGATGAACACTAGAGTTCTTGACGAAGGAGTTGTAAATTTTCAGAAATTACAAATTACATTATAAATCAACAATGAATCAGTGAACATACTTACACCGGAAGCATAGAAGCGAAGGAAACGACGAGACTAACCTCTGATTTAGCTCTTGACGATGTTAATGGTGATGGAGGTGAAAATGTCGGCGACTGAGACGGAGAAACGATGTGAAATCCTTGATTAGTAATAGATTCTAGTTTGATGACCGAGGGTATCGATTCGATACTCGTCGTTACTTCGGCTTGGACTGAAAGTGAAGAAGACGATGAAATCTTTGGCTTGAAAGAGAAGAACACTGCGGATTCAACGATGGCAAGTGTTTAAATTTTGGATATCCGACCGGATATCGGGTATTTGCCGGACCCGAACCGATACCCACGGATATACTATATCAGGATCCGATGGTTACATAAGATCATATCCGGAACTGGACCCGATACCCAAAATTTCATTCGGTTCCGGTTCGGGTCTTCAGGTCCGATTTTTTAGCCCAGGGCTACAGGAACGCTACCAAAGACGAAGGAGACAAAGTAAAATACGTAATAAAATAAAACTTTCAAAAATTTCTAAACATAGAAAAAAGTAGTAAAAATGTAGTTCGAAATTGAAGATTTGAGTGCTCGAGATCCATAAACATATGCTACATTACCTTTCAAAGAGACGATAAAGATGACGAAGACGAAGATGAAGAGACGAGAGAAAATGTGGAATTTAAGAGAAAAAAAATTCTTCGAAGAAGAAGACAAAGGAGACGAAGAAGATGAAGAAAATGAAAAAGATAAAGAATACGATGAATGAGATGAAGGAGAGGATGAAGATGACGAAGACGATGAAGATGAAAGATGAAGATGAAGATGAAAGACGAAGTAGAAGTTGTGAAAGACGATATAATACGAAAGTTAGAATAGAAAGAAGACGAAGTGTAACTGTTAAACTTCTTCTTTCTTTTGTTTTTTTTCTTATAAAGTGGCATTTTAGTAAATAAGAAGAAAATTTGTGTCTTTCATGACATTTCCTACGTTTTTCCCCCAAATTTTTAAAGATTATTTGAGTAATTACCATATAATTTTACACTATTTGAGTCATTCTTTCTTTATAAAAATGGATGGGAAAGAAATATACCTTTGTATATATGAAATCCATCTTTTTGTTAAATAAATAATACTTACGGTATCTCTTTATGTTATCATATTTAAATTAATACTCAAATTTGTGTTTTTGTTTTTTTTTTGTCGGAATCCTAAATTTTATATTAGCAATAATTATAAAACATAACAATCTATAAAATTAGACGTTTTAGAATTTTATAAACTTTTCAAATTTTATTTTGTATTTATTGTTTGTTGTTACAAAAAGCACATTTTTGTTATCTTTGTTGTTGAATGGTAATAATTAACATAAAACTATGCATGCCATTTTATTTCTATTCAAGCCCTAAGAGTAATAGACAAATCAAACTAGTTCATAAATCCATATTTATTTTTAACGTATTTAATCATTTGCGTCAAATATTCATACTAAATTATTCTCAGGATCAGAGTTCAAAATTATCCACACAAAAATTACCGAATCAATCATTTTTAAGATCACGACGTCAATCAGTTTTGATTTTTTAAAACTAAAGTTTGTTATGATTCTTATATTAAAATCAAATGGAATGATAAAAATGATTGTTAACGACAGATCTATATTAGCATGGTCAACCTAAACATGCTATAAATGATACATCGGGCTATAAATTTACTTTGGGATCCCAAAGTAAATTTATAGCCCGATGTACTCTTTTTATCTTCAATACAACCACCTCAATCATTGTCCTACTAAACTAACAGCCTTGGTGCCTCTATACTTGTAAAATGTATTCCATAGTTTGAAGTTCCCTTGATATACCTTAGTACCATTTTTGCTTCTTGATAATACTTCAAACTTGGTGATGACGTGTAACTCAAAAGATAAGAAATAGCGTGCATCACATCTGGTCTTGAGGCACACAAATATAGAAGTCCTCCAATAATTCTTCTTTACATGGCCGAGTCTTCATATTCTTTGTCATTCTCTTCACCTTTTCCTTGTGGTGTAAGTGGAGTACTTACACTTTTGCTTTGCTTCATTCCAAACTTATCAACAAGTTTGATTGCATAATTTTCTTGAGAAATAAATATACCATAATAATCGTGGATTACTTCCATCCCAAGGAAGTAGTTTAGCAACCCAAGATCGGTCATCTCAAATTTACTCTTCATATTCTCCTTGAATGTGTTGATTTGATGAACGTTACTTCTAATATTTATAATATCATCAACATATACACTTACAATCAACACATCGCTTTCTTCATTCTTGATGTACAAGATAAGGTATCTAAACCAGGAAGCTATTCATGACACAAATATGATCAATTCTCGAACACAATACACTATTACATAACAAACCCACTATCGGGGTGTTGACTACTATATCTAGCAACCTAGAATCCTAAACTGTCGTTTGGCCCTAGAGATCTAAACACGCATTAGAAAACAAGTCTGATAGATTCACAATTAGGCTTAAAATTAGTTTTCGTTGGTCAAATACTAATTGTTTATCTATGTTATTTCAGGTATCTAACAATTGAGTTAAACAATCTATAATCATAAGCTAGGTGATCAGACTAACCTAAGCATTAGAACCAACAATAGATGAAGAATACATAAAGATAAAAGCTCTATTTTTCCTAATTTACTGTAACCCTAAATCCCTAGAAAACGCTAAATCTTATCAAAAGAACTACTCATACATGGTAGAAAAGAAGCAAACAATAGATATGAAAGAAGACATAATAATTTTGCAATAAAAACTCAAGAATATTCAGAGTTCTTCTTCAAAAAGTTTGAGTCCGAAATATTTTTCTAAAAGTTTACAAGAACAATAACAAAATTGGTTGCTTGAAATCATAAAAGTGTCTCTAAAAAGTTCTGAAAAAACTAATTTGAAAGAGATATAACGCGTCTGCTATAAAATGAAAACAGATAAATAAAGAAAATGCTTGTTTCTCACGCAGGCCCGTGGATCGATCGATTGACTATAGAGTGGTCGGTCTTAGATCACTCTGGTCATTTCTCAGATCGTGTGCAGATTTCTTTTTAAATGCTGGACCGATCGATCCAGAGGTGGATCAATTGATCTTCGGGTCAGAATGACCTGCTGAAGTAGCTAGTCGCTTCATTGATCTTGCGTAGTTTCTTGTAATAAAGAGATCGATCCATCCAATTTGGGGCGATCTATCTGAGCTTCTAAAACACGAGAGTTGATCTTTTCGCTCCACTCCATATTCGGAATGCTCTAATTCCATCCTGACTCGTTTTAGAACTGAAAACATCACAACACTACAAAAGACTCGAAAAACTAAAGAAATTATGAGTTAAAAACCAATAAAAATACAATATATCATACAGTTAAATTCTGGTCAGAATGCGGTGTAACAATGGAAGCTATCAAAAATCTGAGAGACTGGCCAAAATACAGGTCTTATCTCAACCGCATAAGAAAGGCGTCTCTCTACTTCCGTAAGTGTAAATTATATTGGTCTGTTCCACAAGCAAACATAGCCGCAAGAAAGATAGCAGCGAGTGTTGTACATGAAAGACGATTACACTCATATGTAGCTGTAGAAAGGCCGACTTGGCTTCTTACAACCATTGAAGAAGATTAGAGGTTAGTTATCATGGGATAATCGTTGATTATGGTTCTCTTGGCTCTATATTTTATGTATGCTTTTCTTTGAGGTTTGAGTTCACGGTAAGCATGTCCACACTAAATTCATTCCTCAGTTTTCCTGAACTTTTGGCTATTTCTTGGCCTCTTACATAATGAAAAAGAAAAAGAATGATCAAACGTAGATTATTGGAGTCCATTTTTGATCGGTCCACTAAAACTTTGGTATTCTATTTAAGCTTTGAAAAGTTTGGGAATAAAATGACTTACCTCACCTAGTTGAGGAATTTTTAACCGTTTTCCTATTTTAAGTTTGTATTCCCCTCAAATATTTTAATTTTTCTTTATCCAATAATTGGATAAACAAAAATTTGATCCACAGTTTAGCATTAGTACCTAAAATATTACGTGGAAATGCAGAAACGTAGAATTTAATCGCTAATCCCCAATATATATTTTGTTTTATTATTTATACGTCGATTTCTATTATATCCATGTATCTATGTCTCTTTCACCAACATCTTTGTTTTTAGTTTTTTTCTGTAATTAGTCTTCTCTGTTTAACAAATATCTGACCATATTTTAAGAATGTTTCAAGAACGACGTTGAAAAATTGGACCTAATCAAGATTAAATTGTTGAAACAATGCTCAATTATTTACCTCCAGGAAAGAAGCATTGATTCTTGTTCCTCACTTCTGGACTATCTGCCAAATCTGTCCAAATATCAGAACAGACAAATAAAATTAATTGATGAAAAGAAAAAAATCATATCTGATTTGCTGACAACTACCAATACATACATTACAACTCTGATTTTATTATTGGCTACTTATTTTTACTCAGTTATGTCATTGTATTGTAAATACACGAAACCTAAGTATTTGCTCCGGTAAGTACAAAAATCAAATTATTTATACGTCGATTTATAATCATTTCCAGGTATCTATTTCTCCTTCACCAATATCTTCTCTGTTTTCTTTTTTGCTGTAAAAAGTCTTATCTATTTCTGCAAAATACTTTTGAGTTTAAGTCAAAAAAACCAACCCAGAGAATAAACAACATCAGACCATATTTTAAGGAAGTAAAATGATATTCATTACATGGAATCACCAATACCCAAAAAAGAAACAGAACTCTTAGACCACATTAGATAGCTTCAACTTTTTTACAGTATGTTATGAGAGAAGAAATAAATAAGAGCATTCTCTATGAAAACATAGACAAAATAAGAAACAACTGAGAAAAAAGACCAACAAACTAGTAATTGAGTACCCTGAAAGACAAAACCAAATCCATATATCTGGATTAAAATCTAACCTAAGCTTCTACATGCTTATTATTTATTCCTTCTCCGGTATATTCTTCAAAAAGTATTGAATAAACTTGCAAAACTCCAAAGACCATAACAATGCCAGCTTTGGTAAGGAAGTCAAACAGGGTTGTTTAGTTATCTCTCCTTTTGTTCTTGACATCTTGAAGTTTCATTAAGAATGTTTTCAATTGGTTTCTCTTGTTAATCAGGAAGAAACCAGAAGAGGATCATTTTAAACATACCTCCAAGTCCATTAGCTTCCAAGGTTCCCATAATTTGAAGCCTTTTCACCGAGTTGATGAACATTCTAATATACAAAAAGAGAGAAACTGATAAAGATCTTAACAGAGGCTAATGAGGTTTTGATTTGTTGAAACATTGCTCAATTTTACCTCCAGGGAACATCACCCATAAGCATCCAATCACCTTCCTTATCTTCATAAGTAAGTACAAACTCTGATGTATCATCTAAAAGTCTTAAAGGTTTAGTATTGTCCTCTGAAAGTAGTACCTTGTGAATTGAAACAGAGAAAATGTTAGTTGAACGCATAAGTTTATACTTTGAGCATTTGAAAACAGAACTGACATGAAGAACATTTCCTCAAGGGTCTGAGCCAAGTTTTCTTAAGATGAGTGAGCTCTCATATCCTCTTTTCTGCCTATACAAACTCCATCCATAATCACTTTAACAAACCCTAAACCCAAAAGTTTCCCGTTCACCTTCATTGACACATTTTTGACCTCATCATTCTTGACAGCTTTGTTCTTCCCATCTTCACCTTCTTCTTCAGCTCTTACCACCTTCATAGCTTGCTTATTAACCAAACTATTCATCCTATGTGACCCAATTTATGGCCACCCCACCACTTGACTGCAACAACAAACCAAAGAATTTTCATTCACTTAAAACTCAAAATTCAGATGTAATCATCTAACAAAACATTAACTATGAACATATCTTAGCATATGTATGACTCCATAAAAATCTATATCACAGGACAAACTAATGTTGGCTAACCGAAGAGTAAAGTCGACCCCGTGAAAATTATGTTTTTTTATACACCAAGCTTGTATAAAGTTGACTATTAACTGATATGCCCTGGAACGTGTATACAAGAAGGAAGAAAGACATGAAGCATCGACTGGAGCAACATGGACCGTCGATTGAAGAGATACAATCTGATGTAGCGAAATAAAAGGCTCAGATTGTTTATCATTTATCAATTCCTTTTGTAATTAGGAAATCATAACAGTATATATTTGTTAGAAACGAAATAAAGAGCTTTATCGAGGCTTTTGTGTAAGATTGACTTTCATTCAATTAAAGCATTGAGTTTTACAGATTTGAGTAAAGATTCATCTTCTTTCTCTTAACAATTGGTGAGGTTTAAGAGCAAACTTCAAATCCTCGATGACAGATCCTTCTGAACTCTCCGCCTACACCGAAACAGCAGCTAGATTTGCAGAAAACGATCACCGTTTTGATCAGCTTGAAGAACGGTTGGGGAAGGTCGAAATTGGATTGCAAGACTCGAAGCAATTGGCAGAGGAACACCATGATTCGTTGAGCAATCGTATTGAAACCATCCTTCATTTTCTCAGCTCAACAATTACGTTATCACAGCAAGTCCCGTCGCCCCCCGCGTGCGCTCGCTGCATCGCAAAACCCAGATCCGTTACCCGATCAGGTAAGCGAACCGCCTTCGACGCGTGAGGTTCCTGATGGTTTGCAATCGGACTTATTCACAGCCTTGACTAACCGCGAAACATGCCTCAAGAAAATTGATCTTCTCGTTTTTGATGGTTCCGACACTCACACGTGGTTAAGCCTCTTGGAGCGTTTTTTCCTTTTAGGTCAATATTCAGAGACTGAGAAATTCTGCTTAGTGTCATTAGGATTAACGGAAAAAATACTTAGTTGGTTTGATTGGGAGGTAAGTCGAGCCCCATTCAAGGATTGGGAAGATTTCAGAGCAAAATTCTTGCTTCGGGCCGGTCGTAGTAGTAATGTTCTTCCAGTGGACATATTACACAATCGGGTACAACAAGATTCAATTGAAGATTACGTTGAAGAATTTCAGCGTCTTTCAGCTTCAATGGCGGATTTAACGGAGAAACATCAAATTGCGATTTTCAAAAAAGGGACTTAAGCCCGAGCTTCAGAAACTTTTACGTCTCTTGAAGCCACCAACTCTTTCTGAGATGATTAGTTTGGTATTTAATATGGCTCCAGATGTTATAGCATGGATCATTAGTGACGCCTTAGCAAGCGGAGATAGAGTCACGCAGGTCTCAGATTCTAGTCATCCAAAAAGTACGGTATCGGAGACACAGGGTTGGGAATCGAGACAACATGTCTCGCATGTTTGAACAGATACAACCGCGCCTCGAGGATTGCTAGTAGGATCTTTGAAACACAGAGGTCGTAGAAACTTATCCCCAGCTGAGTATGAGGAGAAGAGGAAGAATAAGTTGTGTTTTCATTGTAATGCTCCTTGGATGTCCGACCATAAATGTTCAAAGAGTGAGATCCAAGTGATGCTACTACTTCATGATTGTGACATTTTGTTGTCAGATGATGTTACAGAGGATACCGCAGAGGAAGAGATTGTGTTTCAACCTCATTTTTGCAAGCTGTCTTTGAGTGTTTTCCTTGGTGAAGGCACTCCGCGAACAATGAGGATCTGGGGACTGATGGGAAAAACAGAAGTGGTAGTGTTGTTGGATAGTGGAGCTAGCCATAATTCTGTTTCCCCCACCATAGCTACTAGTCTTAAATTGAAATGTCGGGTCTTATCGGGCAGCGAGGTGTCGTTGGGAACAGGCCTGAAAGTGCAAAGCAATGGGTTGTGTCTGAGAGTGCAATTCTCCTTAGCAAACACGTTTTTTGAGGCAGACTTCATATCACTAGAGTTAGGGAATGTTGATTTGATTTTGGGAATGCAATGGTTACGTACTTTAGGGAGATGTGAATGTGACTTCGAGGAACAAATGTTGTCGTTTACCTACAAGGGTCAGAGAGTTACATTGTGGGGTGATCCGACACTTCATGAATCATGCGTTCCATTCAAGAAAAGGAGAGCTGCAACGGAAATACTCTTTTGTGAGGAGGTGGTAGTCTTGGTGGCATCAATGCCGAGTGTGGTATGTTCTTCTTTACCTCCGATTCTTCAAAATCTATTCGACTTGTTCGTTATGTTGTTTATGGAACATACAGGCCTACCGCCTATTCGAGGCTATAAGCACAGGATCGTGTTAAAACCGGGAACGACAGTAGTGTCTATCCGACCGTATCGATACCCTCACGCACAAAAGGAGGAGATGGGACGCCAAGTGCAGAGCACGTTGGTTAAGGGCATGATCCGTCCAAGCTATAGCCCATTCTCTAGTCCGGTTTTATTGATTCCAAAGAAAGATAAATCTTGGCGCCTTTGTGTGAACTATAGATCTCTAAACAGAACGACAATTCCAGATAAGTTTCCAATACCCGTTATTGATCAACTTCTCGATGAGTTAAGAGGAGCATGCATTTTCTCTAAATTAGATTTACGTTCTGGTTATCATCAAATAAGAATGCGTCATGCGGATATAGACAAAACAGCATTCCGTACTTTTGATGGTTATATGAGTTTCTTGTGGTGCTGTTTGGTTTAACTAACGCGCCAGCCATGTTTCAGAGATTGATGAATGAAGTGTTCAGACCTTTTCTTTGGAAACTTGTCCTCATTTTTTTTCGACGACATATTGGTCTATAGTAGATCGTTGCTTGAACATATTGACCATCTTACTCAAGTGTTTCAGGTTTTGCAACAGCAACAATTGTTCGCTAACCAAAAGAAATGCATGTTCATGCGGGACAGCATTGACTACTTATGCCACATTATTTCAGCAGAGGGGGTATCCACGGACCCGAGCAAGAATGACGCAATGTAGAATTGGACTACGCCTAAGACAATCAAAGCATTGCGGGGTTTCTTAGGACTTACTGGATATTACCGCAGATTTGTTAGGCACTATGGCATCATTGCGAGGCCACTGACGTCATTATTGAAGAAGGACAAGTTCTTGTGGTCTCCACAAGCTCAAAGTGCATTCGATGCATTAAAAAAGGCCATGTTGGAAGCTCTGGTACTCTCATTACCGCTTAATAGGGAGTTTATCGTGGAAGCGGTCGCTTTAGATTGTGGTATTGGGGCGGTTTTAATGCAAGGGAACAACCCCATTTCGTATTTTAGTCACGAGGTTACGGAGAGAGAACACTGTAAGCCGATGTATGAACGCAAACTCATGGCGGTAGTATTGGCAGTCTTGAAATGGAAACATTATCTCTTCGGATGACACTTTGTGGTTCGAACGGATCAAAAAAGCTTGAAATTCCTTTTAGATCAACGAGAGGTTTCTATGGAGTACCAGTTTTGGTTGACAAAGTTACTCATGTAATATTTTTAGATAGAATACAAGTTAGGGATCGAGAACAAAGCCGCAGATGGGTTGTCTCGTTTTATAGCTAGTTCGGAGCAGCTAGAATCAGCAGATTTGCAGGCACTCACGGTGCCGAGATCGTTAAAAATACAGCAGTTATTTCAGGAGTTAGATAGTAATCCGAAAATACAGTCACTTAAGACCCAGTTGTTGTCCGGCCAACTACCGCGAGTTTATACACTCTTAAGCAAGGATATCTACACTTTCGGAATCGCTTGCTTCTACCTAAAGACTGTTCGTTTATTCCTCTTTTACTAACAGAATATCATAATTATGTTAAAGGTGGCCACGCAGGCGTATTGATGACGTTGAAGAGGCTGCAGCAGCAGTTTCATTGGCGTGAGATGAAGGCTATGGTGGAACGCCATGTAAGTGAATGCCAAGTCTGTCAGACACATAAATATAGCACTTTGAATCCGGCAGGTTTATTGCAGCCTCTCCCAGTTCCGGACCAGATTTGGTCCCATATAGATATGGATTTTATTGAGGGTCTGCCAATATCTTTGGGGACCAGATTTGGTCCCTTACACAGCTGCGGATGTTGCTGCCAGGTTTACGAAAGAAGTTGTGCGGCTACATGGGGTTCCTATTTCTATTGTTTTGGATCGAGATAGAACATTTCAAATTTTGTTTTGGAAAGAATTCCATCATCTAGCTCAAACCAAGCTGTGTTTCACCACAGCTTATCACCCGAAATCGGAACGGTCAATCTTAAGTTGTGAATCGCACAAAGGAAACTTACTTACGATGCTTTACCTCGTCTCACCCGAAGAATTGGTGTACTTACTTACATTGGGCTGGATATTGGTATAACTCTTCTTTTCACACTGCTTTACATGCAACACCATTTAAGATAGACTATGGTATGGAGAGGCACCGTCAATCCTTCTGTATGAACATGGTTCGACAGCCAACTTCGAACTTGAGACTTCTTTAAAAGAACGAGACTTGATGTTACAAGAGGTGAAACATTTCCTGGGCGCAATAAGTCATAAAGAATGCTGCAAACAAACATCGTCGTGACTTGGAATTTAAGATTGGAGATAGAGTGTATCTCAATCTGCGACCGTATCGGCAACATTCCGTCATGAAACACACATGCCAGAAACTTTCAGCTCATTTTACGGACCATTTGAGGTGATGGGACGTATTGGGAAGGTAATGCTTACCGTTTGGCTCTTCCCCCGACATCCAAAATACACCCAGTCTTCCACGTTTCTCTCTTGAAACCGGTTCTGGGCCAAAATCAAGTAGCACACCTTTACCTACAACTTTAAACGAGGTTGCGGAGTTCGTTTGGTACCCCCATAATATTTTATAATGATGAGGGAAAGCTGGAAGCATTAGTGGAGTGCAAGGGTCTTCCGTCACATGAGAGTAATTGGTTATTAATGAGGGAATTTGTTAACCTTTATCCATCTTTCACGCTTGAGAACAAGCTTGTTCCGCAAGGACTGGTAGTTGATATCCCCTGCAACGTGTCTACAAGAAAGACATAAAGCATGGATTGGAGCAACATGGACTGTTGATTGAAGAGATACAATTTGATGTAGCGAAATAAAGGGCTGAGATTGTTTATCATATATTTGTTAGAAACGAAACAGAGAGCTTTATCGAGGCTTTTGTGTAAGATTGACTTCCATTCGATTAAAGCATTGAGTTTTACAGATTTGAGTAAAGATTCATCTTCTTTCTCTTAACATTAACAAACTATAGAGAAGCTATCTCATGACCTTTTTCCCGAAAGCTCGTTAGTACTATTTGTATATGATGTTCGAAAATTGTTTCTTCTCTTATTAATCAATATATATCCAAAGCTACATATAGTCTACAACATCGCATTTCAAAATGCTTTACAAATACACAAGTATTACTCTCTTTCTTGCACTCTAGTTTATTTTGTTCTATCTATTTGTAGAAATAGAGAACGTTAGTATTACTCTCTTTCTTTCTCATCGTAACTTTCGTCTTTCAATTTCATTGCTCATACGTTTCTAAGACCACACTTATTGTGATGATTGAGAGACTAGACGAGAATCATGCTTGGAATTCAAGTATATTGATTCGATGTAAGTCTATAAGTATAGATATGTTCCTATATCTTGAAATTATCTCTTTTATACAATATTCTCTTGATTCCTCTGATTTTTCTTCTTTTCTTCTATTTTTGAGAGCAGATTATAATCTTGAGTGAATAGGTCTTGTAACTTTGCATGAAGCATGCGGAATATTTCTCTCAATCTTGAGAGAAATAACATTGGATTTTCAACACTCAATTCAAGGTGAGGAAGAAATCGATCATGCTGGACGTATTCAAAATGCAACCATTGACGGGAGCTAATTATCGGAGGTGGTATGAGGAACTTATGTTGTTCTTTCAGGAAGTGGGGCTGGATTACGTGTTGGAAGAGAAAAGTGTTGCAGTAGATTCATCTGATGGTTCTAAGACTTCCAAATTCAATCTAGAAGGTAATTTTTGAAGAACATAATCGTACTTGCATAGATCATATAATACAACATCTCTCTGAGACTCTCTTCGACATTTACATCAATTATGAGTCACAATTATAGACACATAGTGGGTACAACCACAAAGGAGGTTATAAGAATCAAAGGATGAACTCTCAAAGGGTTTATGGTATTATAGACTTTATGGTATTATAGACTTGTAGAACTCAAAGATAATTATGGAATAGAAAGCTTTATTTAGAACATTCATGTATCTTTAGAACACTCTTAGACTTCTCCCTTAAGTTTGGTCCTCAACCCTTACCAACCATGAGTATTTATAGTACAAGCCCCAAGGAATATTCCCTAAATTTTTACACACTATCTTACAATACAAACCACAAACAAATTCAACTCCTCACTTTATCTTACAACCACATTTTATTTCAACTCCTTATTTATTATTATCTTGACTTCATTGAATTCTTATCTTTATTTTATTCCCCCTGTCTCCAAAAGAGGGGCGACACCATATCTATCCATCGTCAGATGCATTGTCTTCTTCTTCTTCGCTGTCAGAGTCAAATTCTGTCACATACACTTTTTGGCTTGGTATGTACCTTGTTATTTTGTATCTCTTTCCTTCAACTCCGTAGATGGGGTGATCTCTTGTCGATGTCGGCCACAAGTATTGATCATGGAATCTAGTTAAAACTTATCTTATCTCTTCAGCAAACCCTGTTGGATACACGTGTATGTTATGCCAATGTGTTGTATGTGGACAAAATAGATTCTTGTCAATGTCAGACTCGTTCAATCCGTTTAATGATGCCATGTAGGTTTTCCTTTCATGAAAAATTTTCCTCGAGAAGGCATCATCATCATAGCTTGTCACGACATGGGCATCATAATGTTTTTGAATTTCAAAACCATCAGACCTGGTTGTGACCGAATTTTCTCTTGCCACCATGTTACATCATGAAACTTGATGAGCCATTCATACAGAAGCTTGTACTGAGGCTTTCTCCTTGTCAAAAGGCATTTTGCCAAATATTGTAATATCTTGCTCTTATGGAAAAGAACACTAATAGTGTATAGATCTGTTAATTTCCATAATAGTAGATATGCTTCCCTTGGAAAATTGCGTTAGTGAAGAGGATTCATGTATATAGTTTTGAGGAAGGGGTATACCGGGTGATAAGGTAGGTAAAGAAGTGGTCTTATGTCAAGGCCATATCTTTGAATATAGAGCCTTAAGAAGCCATGCAGCGTATGAACACCTTGGTGGATGAGCACTGCATCTAATATCTTTTCATGTATTATGTGTGGCATTGTTGCGATCATACTCCTTAGTGATTCTTCAGAAGGGTTTTCTGGTGTGAGCGTATAAATCACTGGAAGAATTGATGATATCTGCCTTTGGGTTCTGGATAGGAAGTCTGGGAGGAAGTTGTCTTTTCCTTTCACATGCTTTACATCAAACTTCCACTATGATAACTAGTTTGACCACCTTAATAGTTGTGGTTGTGGAAGAATCTTCTGTTTGAACTGGATCATCTTTGGAAATGAGGACATGTCCATTTTTATGAGAAAATGTTGGCCCACTAGATGAAATTCGAATTTCTCTATCCCCCTTTTTACCGCCAGTATTTCTTTGTAGGTGGAGTGGTAAAGTTTTTCACTGTCCTTGAATGCTCCACTTTTGTAACCAAAAATATGTCGTTTCCCTTTGTCATCTTCTTCAAGAACTGCTCCCCAATAGCAATCGCTTGCATCGGTTTGCAAGATTCGTTTTCCTTTAGATGGAATCTTTAGAGCAATTCTCTTCAATTCTTTTACGGCCTTTGTGCAATCTTGACTCCATGGTAGAGCTTTCTTCTTAAGTTGACCAGATAGGATTGACCTGTATTTTGCAACTTCCAGAATGAAGTCTGCCATGTAGTTAACAATTCTGAGGAATTGTTGGACTTGCTTAAAAGAGAGTTTTTCATCTGGGAACTCATCAAGTTGGCTGGCAATGTGTGGTTGGAGATGGTATTCTCCTTCTTTAATGTGCATACCAAGAAAGTCAATTTCCGTTTCTCCAATAGCCATTTTCTTCTCAGAAAGCATGATGCCATACTTCTGAACAATGTCGTGAAATTTTCCCAGTAATATTGTGTGTGACTCGATGTTAGGAGAGAACAATAGGATGTCATCAATGTAGGCCAATGCATTAGGGAGAATGGGCTCAAAAATCTTCGTCATGGCTTTCTGGAATAGTGAAGGAGCCACCTTTAATCCAAAAGGCATAACCTTCCATTGGTAATGATGGTCAGGTATGCAGAATCCTGTTTTTGGTCTATCTTCAGGCTTTATTCCTAGCTGCCAAAATCCTGCCTTCAGGTCAAATTTGTAAAAGACTTGTGCATGAGGAATTCTTTGAAATAGTACTTCTCTTTTTGGCAAAGGAAATTTGTCGTCAGCAAGAAAATGGTTGAGCGGCTGGTAGTTGATAACCAATCTCAATTTTCCGCGGGCTTGTTCAGCTCTTTTGTTGACATAAAAAGCTTCGCACGCCCATGGTGATGTGGTTTTTTCAATGAGATCTTCTTTTTGGAGTTGGTTTATTTCTTCAACTGCTTGATTGCAGTGATTAGGATTCATTCCTGGGTGACTCGCCTTGGTTGGATTGGCATCTTCATTCTTTTTAAATGGAAGGGAGATGAAGAACTCAGGGTTTTTCCATAAAGGTGTTGAACATTTCTCGAGGAATTCTGAGTGGAATGCAGCACACAATGTCTTTATAGTTTCTTCTTTTATTGGATTTAGAAATAAATGCGAGATGGTTTTCCATGTAGTACATGATTCTTGTGCTTGAGACCTTTTGGATGCCATGATACTCGTTTGAGGCTAAGTAGAATATCAAATCCAAGTATAAAATCTTTACCAGGGAGATCTGACCCATATACTTTGGGTTTGACCGTATATCCTGGAAATAGTTGGATGTAGATGGGCTTACTGATTAGGTTGATGTGAAAAATCTGACTGTTGGCAGCTTTGAATGCTACTGAACATGAATTTCAATGCTTTGCTTGGAGGATATCCGGCTTACTAATAGATGAAGCTGCTCCAATGTCAAAATAGGTTATGACTGGTATGAGCTTGTCATACTTTGTGGGAAATACATAGATCTTCGCGTTTGGTGATGGTTGGGATAAGTATGCTAGCTCAGTGTCAGCTTCTTTGATTGGTTCTACCTTGTGGGAGTCAAGTGTGTAGAGATCTAGCAGCATGATATGGTCATCTCTTTCATCTTCTTCTATGCTGGATTCATCAGAGGATTCTTCATCTTCTTGTTCAATCCCCATTGCAAGAACAGTTCTGATGGTTCGTCATCAAGAGAAAAAATAGATTCAATGTCTGAATCATCAATATCTTCAATCTGGGCCAAATATCCAACAAAGTTGTCTCTCTTCTTTTTGTTCGGGCATTGTTTTGCATAGTGACCCTTCTTTTTGCAAATATAGCACATGTCTGATTTCTTGAAACCTCTTTGTTTTTTCTTTCTGAGGAATTTCCATTTTCTTCCGCCACGCAATTGGGGGAATCTTTTTTGCCATTTTTTCTTGGAACTTCTTCCTCTTGTTGATTCAGTGGTGCAACTACATTTGTTCATTTTGCATTTGATGGAGAGTTCTAGACGATCACAAGCTCTCCCTAGTAATTTCCCTTGTTCTTGTAGATGTTTCAAGAACTTCTGGTGGTTGCATAACTTTTCTAGTGCTCCAAGGGAAACTTGATATATTTCTCCCAATGAGGCTTGATGCAATGCCATATTTTTTGTAGATAATATTCAGGATGTTTCATTCCCTAGTGGCTCTGGAAGTGAATTCAAATATGCTTGCTTGAGATTAACGTCGTCAATACCATTCAACGCATAAAATCTCTTAGACATTCTTTCATAATGCCTTTCAAGATATTTTCTTTTGAAGGAGCAGCATCTCATGCTTAAATATTCTTCTCTCGCTTGTACGGTGTAATGATCCCAAGTGCCAAGAAATTCATTGTGGACATGCCCTATGAGGACACCGACTGTAGGGGATTTTCGTATCTGTAGTTGTCGATACTCTCCAAGGCTTATCCACCATTGCCTAAGACGACCTTGAAATTTGGAGACCCATTTGTCTGTGACTGCGGGGAGCGTTGCTCCTGGGTTAAGCAATTGTTCGGTAAGCCATGCATGCATCTCATAGATTTTATCGCGCTATTTTGATGGTGGAATTTCATCAAAGGAAAATCCTTTGTGTGGCTCAGCATCAATCCTTGGATTCCAATTATATGGGGCCTTTCGAGGTTTATGGTTTTCGTTAGATATATTTCCTCCATCACTTTCCATCTCACCTTCTTCAACAGTAAGTTATGCCATCATCATGAAGTTTGGGATGAGAACCTCATCTTCTGGTTCAACTTTAGGTATCTTGGAAATCTTCTCTTTCTTTGGTTTGATAGAACTTTGCTCATGTTTGACCATTGTATCAAGAAATGCAGAGATAGCATTGTTGGCATGTTGCATCATAAATTGGGTTTTACATTTGTCAGTCAAAGTTTGGTCTTTGGAAGTAGATGCCGCATCTTTTCCTTTTGTAGTAGATTGTTTTCTTTTGGTCCCATGTTGTCCTTCTACAACATGCGTTGGGAGGAAGGATGATGAGCCAAAAACACTAGGGTCATGAGAAAAATTAAGAGGTTGTGTTTGGGCTACATATGGAGGGGTGTATATTGGGTATGGAGTAAAGAGATCATATGGCATTTGAGGTTGGGTTTTGGGCTGGTTTTGTAAGGAATTTAGTTGGGCTTTGAGAACTCTTAGTTCAGTTTCTTTTTGCCTCATTAGAGGAGAAGTTATGGATACAGTGGTCGCTAGATACATTAATTCTTGGTGAAGAGAGGAGATCCTCCTGGTTATCTCCTTAATAGAGAAATCTAAAGTTGTTACCTTTTTGTCAATCTGGATCAAAAGGTGATTTTGCGCCTTTGCATTTTCTGATTGCCAATTTAGAGTTGCTTCCGCCGCACTAATTTGTACCATCGAACCATGTGAGTTCTTCGTGTTTGGGCTTTTAATCTTCCACGAATGCTTTATATTGTTTCCTTCGAACTCTTGCTTTGGAAATAGTGACTCATGTGAGGATGGGAGTTCAAACATGTAACTTAGTTGTGCCTCCTCATTTTCTGGAGTTAATGGAGTCGTGCTACTTGAGTATAGGACATAATATTCAAAATTATTTTTGCTTGGTTCGCCAAGTAAGCCAACTTATGGATCTCCGTATTCGTAACGTTTTGTAAGATTTTGTTGGGTAGAATTCTTTTTTCGTCTACGGGGAGTCTCTTCATCTTCTAAGTTGTCCTCCATGCATTTTTGACAGTCACAAATGTCAAAGAATTTATTACCTTCTCTATGAATGCATATATAGGATTCCCTAGTGAATCAAAAGATTCAAGTGGTACACCAGGTAGGTATTTATACAGGCCAGGGGACTGAGCCTCTTGTCCTACTGGAGAGATAGTGTTTATCTCTGTGCAAAAAGTTGCAGGTCTAGGTTTTTCTTCTTGTGGTTTGAAGGCGATCTCGACTACTCCATATTTTCTTCTTTGAATAGAAGAGTCTATTGATTGAATGGGTATGCTTCTTTCATGGAGTTTCTCGTAGTTGGTTACCCATGATTCTAGAAGCAACTTGACAAGTTCATCTCTTGGAATTTGTCTTGGGATGTGGATGCAAGAAGGACTGTGTTGCGATTCTAGTTGTATGAGGAGTGCATCTTCTGTGTCCCGGGGGAGACTCAAATCCATTGCATGGTTTTGGACTCTATACGCCATTTGGTGGTGTAATGTAGCCGCATATGTATTTCCGACTTGAGGAGCTCCGGTAATTTGCAATTGTATTTGCATATTCTGGTAGCTCTGAGGGTCTTCTAATGATATGTTGAAATTTGGAAATAATGTAACAAATATTGTACCAGCGTTTAGTGTTGTTTGGATCGTAGCAATACATGCGTGCTGATATTCTTTGTATCTGGTGTCAAGCAGTGCAACTCTCGCCACAACTGGTAATCCTTTTCTTCCATGAAGAGTTAAAGCCAGACGGATTGCTCCATAATGAAGGTGGGTGTATCCATGAGATCTCCATTGGTGGATCATAGCTTCATTGATACGGAGGGGGATCATTTGTTCTGCATCTGTTGCTGGAACTCGATGGTGCTCTAGATTAGATGCTAGGACAAGTTCTTTTGCTGCATGTTTGTTAGAACCAAGAACATGTCTTATGACTTTTGGGAAGAAAGAGTTTGGTTTAGTGTAAGCTTTATAAGGATCAAGAAGTGGTAATTGAGTAATGGGAACTTTACTCTCGTCACTCACATATTCTACTTCATATAAATAATCTATTTTATTTGAGGTTGATCTTCTGAATGAAGGGGCTTTAAGTAAGGTTGTTAATGAATCCATATTTTGGAGTTCAGATACCAAGATAGAATGCTAATAACCCTTGTCAATCTCTAGAAGGAATATTGGATTATGAATTGTATTCTTTTTACCTATTATAATGCTAAGAATATAGAAAAGATATTATGTGGTGTTTAGCTACGCAAACCGAGGCAAATATACTCTCATTTTCAAAGCCTCAAGGTACATCGAGCTTTACCCGCAAATATATTTTTCTCTACACTCCTATGTTTTTAGCATGGATAGATTTCTGATGTGGAGGATCCATTGATGGCAACCACAGAGCATACTTTCTATACAAGCTTTTGTAGAATACAACTAACACCCATAATGCTTCCAAAGACGACAAGAATTAAAGCTTAGACTGCCAAGGCTCTGATACCACAATTACAAACACATAGTGGGTACAACCACATTTTATTTCAACTCCTCATTTACTATTATCTTGACTTCATTGACATTTCGAGTCTTCTAAAAAAGAAGTGTGGTGGTGAAGATGAAGGGGAAAAAATATGTCACTTCACGATGGACCTCCTTTATTTGTGATTGAAACCATGAATGAAGAAGTGTATAATGCTTCTGCGTATTTGGCTTGTTCTCTTAAAACCTGGCATGAACTATGGGGTCAATTAAATGAAAAAATCAATAAAAGTGTTTAAATGACAATGTGAATAATTATAATTTAACCAAGTGTGAAATTTGTGCAGAGGCAAAGTTCTCTCGTAAGCCTTTTTCTCAGGTTGTTGCTCGTTCTTCTGCGGTGCTAGAACTTGTTCACACAGACATTGCTGAAATTGAGTAAGTAGAGGAGATAAACACTACAATATCACTTTTCTTGATGATTTTTCAAGATACACTTATGTTTATTTGTTGAGTTCAGAAAATGAGGCTTATAATGTTTTCTTGGTTTATAAGTCTGAAGTATAAAATCAGCTATGTTTGTAGTCGGATTAGCACACTCGATTCTATATATCATAAGAGAGTAGAGATTAAAAAAGGGTTTAGAGATTCATAAATGAGACTACGAGTGATAAGTGTTTTGCCCGAAAGAGAATCAGATCCTCAGCTCGAGGGTCTGAGAGCTTTTATATAGGTGAGATGACTAGGGCGAGCTCCCCTAGTGCGTCACCTGTAGCGGTCTCAAAATCTTCGATGTCAGATCTGCTCATAATTGTCTAGCCCGGTAGCTTGTGCAGCTGGTAGCCTAATGATCACCGTTGCTCAGTTTTGCCGAACTACAAGATAGTTGAGCTGCTCTGCTGATACATTAAAGCTTGGCAAGTTCATGAGGTAGTTAAGCTACTCTACAACACATTAAATGTGTTGCAGGTTCGCCGAAGTGGACTAGGGCCGAGCTTGCTGCTGGATCGGCGCTGAGATGAGCCATTTTAGAGGTGCGCTTTGTGGAGTCAGATGGGCCGAAGGAAGGGATGTGAAGCCCACCTCTGACAAGATAGAAAAGAAAACTAAACTTCTAAGGTCTAACAGAGGAGGTGAATATGAATATGAATATGAATATGAATATGATATGTTAAATGCATTTTGTTTGTTAGAATAGATTATTGATGAATGCACAACACCTTATTCTCCTCCGCAAAATGAAATTGCTGAGAGGAAAAATAGGTCACTAAAAATGTGATTGTTATGTACCTCATACAGGAGTTAGTACCGCATCTTATAAATTGTGGAAAAGTCATGCAGCTAATTTGAGCTTTTTAAGAGTGTGGGCTATCTGATTGCCTGACAATTAAAAAGGTTTGATAGGACCAAAATCTGTTGATGCCATGTTTATTGGTTATGCGTCTCATAGTGCTGCATATCGATGTCTTACGCTTATAACTAGAACTTTGATATTTGATCGTGTTTCTGAATCTAGAAATGTGGATTTTTTGGTATTGTCTTGTGTTCCAAGGCCACCGCGAAGAAGAAGATGATTAAAGTTGGAGGTGATAAGAAGAGCAAAAGGTTTATCAAAATATGAAGAACTTAAGGTTTTAAGGGCAAATCAAGGAATCAAGGATTTTTATATTTTCCAAGTAATTTTCTTTGTGGTTGTTTTTGCTTTTATTTTTGTTGACTGGAATCTTCATCTCTGTTGACTTGCTTAGTTTACGACCTCGTCTCCTGTATGTTTTTCTATTGAAACGAAGTGTTAAATTTCTTAATCTTAAGCCAGTTTCTTCTTCCTAATACAATGACACTTTTGAGTTCAATCAAAACTGTACACTAAAAAGAGAAACACAAAAGGGAATTCTTTTTTTTACCAGGAGTAATGCCGGAACCTTCTCCGGCTCATTCTCCTGAAAGGTTTACAAGCCAGGATGCTGAGATCAACAGCCGCAGCAAGCGCCATGAAGATAGCTGCATCTTCCACACAAGTTACATGCCTCATAGCTAATTGTACCACAGGCTTGCTGCTTTTCCCTTCCCCCTGCACTCTCGAGCTCATTACAAACCCGCCTCCAGAAACGGACTGTCCCAAACCTGAAAAGTCTCCGCTACTCTGCGGACTTGGAATCGGGGTAGCTGCAACTGTTAGCATCTGTTTATCCATGTCTATTATAAATTCACCACCTTTCTCAGCACTGATGAGTATTTCAGACATTAAAACATCTCCAACTTCTACCCCGTTTGATACAAGATAGAATTTGCAACACACAGAGTCTCTGATTCCGCGTTCTCGCCAAGCTTCGAGCTTTCCCCACGGCTGCCAGCTATTGGGTCGCGATGGGTCAGGCCGGACCACAAGCCAAGCACCCGGGTTAGACTTGGCGACCCAATCACAACCAGTGGATGGGACAAATGGAGTTGTTATGAAAGCAGCAGCAACAGCAGAACCAGAGAGATCATGTATCTTCACCTTCCAGCCTTTTCTCTCACGTCTCTCAGTGTCAAGCTCATTCCCATCGCCTGAACTTGACCAGTATCCGTTCAACGGATCCACCTGTGACACCCTGAAGAATCAAATGCCCATCAGTGACTACGTAGAGAGCACATAGAGACAGATATGCAACTAAAAGAAATCAAATTTCACCTGTCTCGGCTAAATTTGCAACTGAAGATAGGTTGCTTGACCGACCCTCGAAGCTGAACTATCTGAGGGCTCAAAGTAGTAACATCCTCGAACTGGAAAACATAACGAGGATCAGGATCGAGCTTCACTCTTAAATGAAGCTCTGCTCCACCATCTCGCTTGTTCTTTCCAATGTCGATCCAGCCATTGAAGAGAATCACTGGTTTTCCTTCTCCCCACTCAGGACCTACTACCAACTTAAATATCCCGATCTGCTTTCTTTTAGCACCAACTCCGCAATTTGAATTCGTTTTACCCGAAAAAATCGAAATTTCCAAGTGAGCATGACGATTATAGAAGCATCCAGGGGTCAGGAGAGCTCTTAAATCAGATTCTTCGAGATAAAAGCTTGTGGAAATGCTGTTATAGTCAGGAGCTGCATCTAGGGACGGCAACAAAGGGATAGATGTCGTTTGTATGGGGAAGCCTCGGAGTTTTATTTCGCAAGAGCATTGGGAAGAAAAGTTCTTCTTCTCATCATATCTTGAAGCAGAGTTTACGAGGAACTTGGGAATTCTCAAAGCAAGAGAACCTACTGAAAGGCGAATAAAAGCTTGAGGGTCCATTGAATGTCAGAGATGTTTCCCCATTGGATCAGAGAAGATGTGTATCCATGGTCTTATGATCAATCAACCTAATAAGCAGAGACGAAAGAGACTAAACCAAAGTTAGTTTCATCTACATATAGCAAAAGAAGACGTATTTAGATGAAGACAAGACAAAAAATAGAGTTGTTACTTCGTATCTTAACTAACAATTAAGAAGAGCAGATTTGAATTGGTCTTCACAGGATAATTGTTAATGTTGTTCTTTCACAAGTCTTGAGCTCTAATGTTGAGAAATCAATTGATATTTCTCAAAACACTTGTACTCTTTTTTATTACTGTTTTCTTAGTTACAACAATAAGCCTACTCAATGTCTTCTTTCTTACAAATAGCTCTACTAATCTCCAACAACAAAGATCACATGACTTGTACCATTAGTATACTCCAACTACAAACTTTATGGGATCAACTTGCTTAAGATTAAACAACACACTATAAACTTCATTACTGTTAACAACAACTAAAAGCTAAGTTATCAAAGAACAAGCGTCAAGCAATTGAAGTCAAGGTTGAAAAACAAAGAACCACAGAGAGAATGAAATCAAGTGAATCAGAGCTAGAATTTGATGAAGCAATGAATAATAGAAGAAAAAGCCACAAACTTTATGGAATTAAGATTGACCTATATGAGCAATACATAAAAGAAAGAAAGAACATAGAAATCTGCTACAAACCTGTTTGAACCCGTAAACGTTACTTTAGAGACAATCTGATAGATCCCAAGAAAGTTAAGACCTTTTCAAAATCCTTTTCGCCTCGTAGAACTTAATAAAAAGGAAAAGAATTTATCAATCAGAGGAGAGAAAGAGAAAAAAAATGTGAATAGTGAAATGGTTTAAAAATCAAGAGAACATGGAATTCGTAGAAAGAAGAGAGAACTAAAATTATGAAGAGATTTCGATTTTGGTTTCACAGAGCCCAAAGAGAAAACTTTCTCTCTGTTTCATTCGCTGTGTGCAAGTAAAAATTCTAAACCATAAGAAAAAATTGTGATATTCGTTCGCTACGAAATTGACGGAGAGAATATAAACGCAAAAAAGGGTTTCTATTTTTGTTCCTTAATACAATTTATCTCCTCTTTTATCCTTTTTATGTCAACGTACAAAATTCACTTTGCTTTTCTCATTGGTCCGATATTTTATGTGTTTTTTACGCACAACTTTCTGTAAATTCAGAGATTGGTCTTTTTTTTTTTTTTTTTTTTCAACTAGCTTTTACGCACAATGTATAAGAGGTGCTTTTAAATCACTTCTTATAACTTCAGATAGGGGGTTCGATCTCTGGTGCTTTGAGAATTTGTCAGAGATTGGTCAAAATTGTTCATCAGTAATTACAACTTTTTATATATTTTACACAAAACTAAAAATCTTTATTAAGAGTAAAAATATAATTTTTGAAAATAATAAATAAATTTATTTATACCCTTATATTGTTCATCCATCAAAGTTTAGTTAATATAACTAAAAACGTAATCAATTTCAAAACAAACTCGTGATGGTAGTTATAGTTTCAGAAAAAAGAATCAGGAAATTGTATAAATGTGTATATATATACATTTAAAATCAAACGTCTTTTAATGTATATTATCACTTTGTAACTGTCCACTCAAGTTTTATTTCATCTGTTTTCAGAAATATTTTCTTCTGAATTTTAAAATTGTAACAAAGTTATTCTACATATAAATTGAAAAAGGTTAACTACTAATTTCTTAAACCGTCGTGTCA
The DNA here is from genome assembly GCA_023374145.1 of Lepidium sativum. NCBI lineage: Eukaryota > Viridiplantae > Streptophyta > Magnoliopsida > Brassicales > Brassicaceae > Lepidium > Lepidium sativum. The sequence continues at coordinate 43,110 of JAKUCM010001181.1, read as the reverse complement.
ATGAATTCATATATCATCGATGATGTAAATTTTCGTGATTATTTTATAATATATGCCGTTGTCAACAAAAATTAAAAAAGATTTTAGAATAAACATATTTAATATATTTGAAATAGAAGTAATGTATGTTGTATAAGCTCAACTTACACATTCAGGTAGTTTAAGTCGGATGTAAATAAAACATTTAATTCAATATTTACTAATTATTTCTATTTAGTTATTAGATGTGTAAAGTTTGAAGAAGTTGGTTTGAATTTTGGTTATTTTTTTTAGTTAACAAAAGAAAAAAATATCATCCCATCCTATATGCATGTGGAGAAAGAATAATGATAATAAATGGTCGTCAATTATCTTATCAACAATAACTTCTCTCAGTCGAATTATTGGAAATTAGAGGTAGGTTGTTATTAGTAACCCGATATCAATAATGCATTCAAATAAAGCAGTATGATATCAAGAATTCAAGATACAATAATTATTTTAAGATAAAATAAACACAATGTTTATTAATATGGAATAAACAAAAAATATAATAAGAATATAAAGAGAGGGTTGGGTACGTGAATACAGCTGGAGTCATGTTTCTCTCTTCTTCTTTTCTCATTGAATATTTACATTCAAATAAGAAATAACAAAAATATAATCACTGTCAGACACATGACCCTGACTTCACATCCCAACTGTCCACTTTCATTGTTTAGAAATGCAACTATTATTATTATTATTATTATTATTATTTCGCATTCTGTTTAAAATTCTTTTATTTATGACATTAAAATTTTATAATTAAACTAAATGAGTTAAGTTGAAAAAAGAAATACATTAAAATTCTTTTATAAAATACTCAATGTTTTATAATAATTAGATATAAGACGATTTAAAACATAGCTAAAGATATTAAATATCTAAAACTACCAGAAGTATTTTATATTCGTTTATGATTTTTACAAATGAATCTAGTAATTGATAAACATAATAAAAAGTTCTATATGCACTAAAATCTCGAGAAGATATGTATGTATCTTGTTAACGAAAGATAATACTAATATTTTGAGGTACAAGATCAACACAAATGTTTTATTTGATTTATGTTTTGAGGTACAGTATCTCGTTAAGACTGTAGGTAAGCTCGTCCAATTGCATCCTGCATGTGATCTATTTGATTTTCTTTAGTTGGATTAATTTCAAATCTTATAACTTGGTGAATATAAAACATCGAGAGTGAGAGCCGCAAAGAAGGAAATGGATAGAGATGGGTAATCGAGGAGCTGACATCTTCGCAGGGTCGGTCCAAAAATGATACTTAAGCAATACTAATTATTTAATATCTTCTTTTCTAAAAAATATAATATTAGGGATATAGATATAGAGAAAATTCGGTATAAAAAATATTTGGATTGAAGCATTTTTAACTTTTTCTTTACAAAAAAATAGATATTGAGCCTTGGATTATCAATCCTAAATAAAAAGAATTTGGACCCTAAAGTTTAATAAAAAAATTAAATTATTTTGGGCCCTCTTTCTCTTTTATTTTAATTAACTAATTATTCCATCGTTAGATTTTCTGCATCAATTATTTTAATTAACTGTTTTCAGTCAAATTTATCGGGCATTTCAAGAAAATGGACGTTATAAACATTATGGAAATTATGGAAATTGTTGTCAAAAAAAAAAACATTATGGAAATTTTAGTACATTACCAAGATAACAGAATAACAAAATTTTAAAGATCTGTTGACTTCAAAAAGAAAATATACAAAGAAGAGTTTTTAATCTTCTCTATCTCCCTAACCATTTTTGTTGTTAGGAGCATAATTTCTTGCATTCATAAAAGTTAAGTATTTTGTTTATATATTCATTACAAATCCACATTTTTAACAACCAGAAGCTTGTTAATAAATGAGCATAGTAATTAAGCGTTCATAAAAGTTCGGATAAAAGAACGAGGTCAAATTATGGTTTAACTCATCTTTTGTCACTTTCTACTTTTGATATTTAATAACATATATAAAATTAAAAATAAATTGTTATCATAAAAAAATCACAAATCAAAATAAACCCAAAACGCAAAGACATGTTTACCAGCATATGTAAAAAAAATTCAAAGATTTGTGGCGATAGGAGTACAACAAAGTCAAGTCAATATATCTGTATATATTAAGACATCCGTCAACTAAACCATTTTATATGACTAGAGTCTAAGGCTTAACACAAACTCAGTTCAAGTCTTAGTTTGTGTACCCGCCTAATCCTTTAATTTTAATTTTTGGCAGTCGTAATCATCCAATCATCACATGATTAATTATTGAAATATCAAAATGCATATGGATTAATATATTTTTGAATAATCATGGAGTCATAATATAGATTTCGTAGATAAAAGTAAAATATTTAAACTAGTGCCAGGTCGAAGAGATAATGTTGTCTTTTGGCAATTTCGTCTTTCAACTTTGTAATTTCCTAGGTTGGCATTAAACTCAAAAGCATCTAATTCTTTCTATCTTTTACAAAATTCATACTATTACTTTCTCATTTTTGGTTCATATATATTATTTAATATCAAACACTATAGACAACAAAGTTGAGATAAGCTTTGATAACAAGGATTTTGTACAGGTTGTCTAAACCTATTGTATCAAGATGTCGATATAGCATAAAAAATGTCAATCAAACTGAAATATAATTATCAATCTGGATACAGTTACCTATTCTAATAGATAAGTGTAGTTTGTCTAACAATATATATCAAACTTTAAAATAAAAGTAAATAAAGCAGGTGACAATACCAAAAAATTTAAACAAAGCAGCAGACAACAGATTATTAAGTAAATTTAATGCAGGGTGAGAAAACAGATTCTTGAGGAGTGAGTGTCATGAAACAGCATGACTCTTAACTAACTAGGCGTTTGACATCACTCATTAGAACTAATCTCTAAGCAACAAGAACATAAGTAATGATTCCACTCTCGTGGCAAACAAACTCGAATAGACTACTAACAGACCTTATCGCCATAGGCGTTTGATAATCTAATCAGAATGAACGATCAACTCGCTTAGCGCTGATTCACACCTCAGACATTCGATCCCTCGAGCTAAGCATGTTAATCTCTGAAGTGGTTCAGTCAGACACTCTACCAAACACATATCAGGTGCTAGAGCGTCTCAGAACAAGCTCCAGTTGATTAGAATAAAGCTAGTGATGATAATACCAAATAAGAAAATACCTAAATAATTTTAACCCAAGAGAGTTAGAAAACCTAAGCACCACATTGACCTAACTCATCCTCAAAAGCTCTAGATGACTACTCAAAATTCATTAATTTAACAATAAGCACGAAGTCAATATTCGATTGCATAAACAAAGAATTCGAACAAGATATAAAATCAACGTTGAATTGTAAAACCAAATTGCATAAAAACGTCAACTCGAAATCAAAATGTGTCTTTCGATTACAAAAGCTACAAGTCTGCTTCCCAAAAAAATTGTAAAAAGATTCAGATCTCCTTGAATAGAAAAACTAGAAATTATATATTAAACTTGGTACAACTCTAACTTGAATTCGGCCTAGAAGGAAAAGCCCAATGCGCAATGGATCTCGAAGTCGAACTCGATCTAAACGCTGGCTCATTAGAAGAAAGCTTGTTTTCCAAGGTGTAAACCCACTCGATTTACAACAATGCATATGTCCAATACTCCACGTCATGTCCGAGTGTATCTCGAGTCAAAATAGGTTCAATCATGTCTAGGGAGTGTGTAGGCTCGATCACGCCCATGATGTGTGTAGGCTCGATCACACCCAGGGTGTGTGTAGGCTCGATCACGTTCAAGGTGTTTGTATTAGTGCTTGTAGTACCTGAAATCTTCTCGAATGCAATGTATATGCTAATGCGTATGAATGAGGCTATTTAAACTCTAAAAATGATGAAAATACAATAGAAATGTAGGCGTAAACTAAATAAATGAGATTTCTAGTCCATGATAAAAATATGTATATCAAGCTTATTAAAGATCCTCCATCAACAATATAATAATAAAGAGTCGATCGTTTTCAAACAAGTTGATCCCAGTTTCCGATCACCAAAAGGAGAAAAACATTATACATGCCAATGTTAAACCAAACTCAGAAAGAAACTTTCTAAATTCTAGATAAAGAGAATGTTATATGGTTTTTGAGCTGCATCGTTAATCTTTTGGATAAGATCACTTCCATTTCTTGAAGAATTTCCCCTTGTGCTTACCAAACATGCCATGTTTCCAACGTTTTCCAAATTTTCCATGCTTGAACTTGCCGTGTTTGAACTTTCCGTGGCCGTGATATCCGTAGCCATACCCGTGACCGTGATGGTGACCATGGTGTCCGTGGTGAGACAAATAGTGAGCACCAGCTACTGCAGCTGCTCCACCCGCTATCATCGCTCCTATACCTCCGTGGTGATGTCCTGTAACATTGATTTTAGTTAAGGTCTTCTATTGTTTCAAACATCATTTTCAAATGAATTTTGTTTGAAGATGGCCAAAGGCAGTGCGAAAAGCAAAAATGCACACTAAACATAAAAGAAAATGGAAAGAAACAATCGAAAATGTGGTGAGATGTAAAGACAATTGTATGAGGAATAATGTAAATGTTGAGAATGAAATTACCAGAGTGAGATGGACCAGGATAACCAGTTGGCGGATAACCAGCAGGAGGGTAACCAGTTGGAGGATAACCGGCTGAAGGATAACCACCATGGGGAGGATAAGCAACAGGTGGATAGCCATGAGGAGGAGGAGGAGGAGGAGGAGGGTATGGATAAGGAGCTCCATAACCGTGACTGTGGTGACTGTAACCATGACCATTAGGAGGGTAGTGTCCACCTGCAAATCCTGCTAAGTGGTGGAAGAATCCTCTGTCATTGTGATTATGATGATCCTTTCCCATTTCGTTCACAGTTCGATTTCAGAGTACTAAAGCGCGATTACTAAACTGCAAAGAAAAAGAAAACACTTTGGCATTAGAAGATGAAGCAAAACATCTTGGACTAGTAAGGGGCTATTAAACGTTGGCTTGTATCAAAGCTAATGCCAATAAGAAAACACTCAAAAGTTGAAAGATAAGAGATGAGTAAAGAAGAGATTTTGTATATCTATCTGACTATACAAAGATAAGAACTTTCACCAACATTCTAATCCAATTTCTCGTTTCCACACTTACGAATTATCCAAACTAACAAAAAGAAACAGAAAAGTTACAATCAATTGACAATTATAGAGTACTGATTTCTAGGGCTTCCAAAGAACTCATAAGCAAAAGATGGATTCGAAAGTAATATTCATGGGTGAAACAAAGCTTACATTAAATTTATAACGACAATCATAAATTCATGTCACAAGATTTCAAATGATACTGAGGACACAAATCTAAAGCAAAAGAAGATAGATGCACGTACCAACTCTGAAGGGGATTAATGATTCTCGTATGAATCGTCCTCTAAAAGCGAGAGCCCAGAAATAAAAGATGGAGACTTGATTATGATTTCGTAATTCGAATGATTACGACTTCGTTCGTCTCTGCATATAAACTACCGTCTTCTTTCTCCAAAGCAGAGGAAACGCCTGAGACGCCGTACTTTCCACGCCACGCGCTTCCTTTTACTTACTTATCCAATTTTCAACAAAATTCTTATGTAATTTTACTTAGGTACATACTTAGGTATCTCAGCAAATTTAGGAGGTGCAAAAAAAAGTTTTTGTCTTTGTGCTGGATAAGTTACAAGCTCGCATTGGTAATTGGTCGACTAGATTCCTCCCAAAAGCTGGGAAGGAAGTTTTGATTAAGTAAGTTTTAACAGCTTTACCTACATATGTGATGTCTTGTTATAGGCTACCTCGGGGAATTGTTCAGAAGTAAATATCGGCAATAGCGGATTTTTGGTGGTCTGGTTCAGAAGAGACTAAAGGAATACATTGGCGTAAATGGGGAATGTTATGTAAACCAAAGATGGTGGGAGGACTGGGTTTTAGGAATTTGGAAAATTTTAACACTGCTATGTTAGCGAAGCAACTCTGGCGACTTCTAGATTTCCCGGATTCTTTGATAGCGAAGGTTTTGAAGGGTCGATAATATAAGGATCAGTGTTTATTAGAGGCACCTCTGAAAACTTTATCCTCATATGGGTGGCAAAGCTTGTATTCTGCGAGATGCCTGGTTGCTAAGGGTTGTATTCGTCGAATTGGAGATGGGAGAACAGTTAAGATTTGGGAGGACTCATGGATACCGGACACAAGTCGTAGACCGGCGTTGTGGTCAAATTTGATTTTGTTTCCTAACATGACAATTGATGATTTTATTGATAAACATATGGGTAAATGGAAAGAGATTCTAGTTCGTCAATATTTCAAACCTCAGGATGTAAGCTTGATTCTTGGAATTCCAGTTCCAATCCAGATTCGTCCAGACTACTGGGGCTGGCATTATACATCAACAGGACGACATTCGGTGAAATCAGGATATCACCTAGCTGAAAATTTGTTTGATAAGGAGCTTTGTAGGATGGGTCCAGGTTTTGAGACTCTGTATAGTAATATTTGGAAGTTGAATTGCCCGAACAAAATTAAACATTTCCTCTGGAAAACTCTCTCCGGTTGCATTGTTGTTAGTACCAATATTGCCAAGAGAGGGATTAATTGTGATATGAGATGTGCCCGGTGTGACGACGCACAAATGTCTGTTAATCACACTCTATTTCTATGTCCACCAACCCTTCAGGTTTGGGCGTTGTCTTGCATTCCATCGAGGCCAGGTGTTTTTCCTAGTGCATCGATTTGGTAGAACTTGGATTATCTGTTTCGGATAATGTAGGTTAAGATAGATTGGCAAATATTTCCTTGGATTCTGTGGAAGATCTAGAAAGCGAGGAATGCTTTCTGTTTTGCTAGTAGAGCTATGGATCCGCAAAGGGTGTTGAGTATTGTTGTCGCTGATCAGATAAAATGGTCAATGGTAAACTTAGGGGATTCCACTGGTCGTGGTAAATATCCCATCAGGAATACTGTTAGAAAATCACTACAAGTTTTCCCTACCACAGCTAATATACAATTCACAGACTTTAAATGTTTTGTGAATGCGTCCTGGAAGGACACCGACCGGTATTCTGGTTTAGGTTGGTACTGCTTCTCAGATTCAGTGGATTGGAGAACAAATGGGAGCCAAAGGCGTGTCAAGGAGTCTTTCTGCCACACATGCGGAGGTGGAAGCGGTGTTATGGGCGATGGAATCCTTGGTGTCTCTTAATGTCTTCGAAGTAGAGGTTTCGACGGATTGCGAGACGGTAATGAAGATTTTTGATCAACCTGAAGACTGGCATGCTTTTAGCCCATACCAGGAGGTGTTTGCGCGAGTCTGCTCTTCCTTCGCTGTATTCTCTTTGTCAGTCATACCAAGGTTTGTCAACCACAAAGTAGATGCCTTGGCCAGGCAGGCCATAAAATTCTTTTATGATCGGTGATCCAGTATTTTTTGGTTTCCTATTTTCTTTTTGATGCCGTTGTAAAAAAAAAAAAAATGTAAGATTATTTTAAATAAATAATATTTTTATTTAACTAGATTGAAACATCTTTGTTTTTTTTCTAAAATGATTTAAAAGCCTTTTTGAAGAAACAAAAATTGAAATGAGTTCTGGATATTGAAAAATATTACTACAGGATCTGATTGCAGCAGTCAAATAAGCTTAACACACCGATTCCAATACAGTCACGTGACTTTATCAATAAGCTAAAATCATTTACTCGTTTACAACCGTCTCATCTCTAAATCATCTCTAAAAACCTCTAATGAGATTCTTAACCCTAATAATGAATATTTTAATTTTAAGAACTCTAATAGAAACCTCTATTTATTTTAGATTCCAATGATAAAATTTGAGATGGGATTCTTAAAAAAAAATTACAAAATATATTAAGTTTAATATTGTTGTAAAATATGGCTATCTAATGATGAGCTCTTTTTGTAAAATGTACAAAATGTACCAAGAGTCTATTTATCAACAATAGACTTAATCCTGACCCAACAGCTACAATAAGACCATAGTTTCTATGAGCTAAAATAGAAGCTTAGATGAAAAGCTATCATATTTAAATGTCAAAAGAGATTCAAGCTACACTTATGTGCTACATGCCTTTGGAGACCTTGAAGACACAACCATGACAAAAACACTAGAGCAGCCGTTCTCGAGCTGACTATTAAGCAAAGAAACGTCCTGGATTAGAGTATTCATGTGAAATAAGTGTGCTGGGAAATAGGGACTGATGTATATACACTTACAAGTTTGATGTTATATTGTCTGTTCCAGGTAAAGTCTTATCCACATGGGTAGTGGTTGCTGAGACTAAAGCTACCTCACATCCAACAAGCTATTCATGACAAACCAATACATCATCTTTGGGATCCAATAACAGTTCTTACCCTGCAATGTAATGCACTCCCATATCCAAGATGAAACCACCCTGCAAATGGAGAGCTTACGGTAATTATGAAAGATAACACAGTTTCTTTGAGAGATATACCCGGTAATTGATATAACCGTCAGTGTTAAGAAAAATGCTTGTAGCAGGATGATAGCATTTGGAGCCACATGATTCTTAAGTTACACTCTATGCAGCAGAGTCTGGCAAAATAAGAATCTGACAGCGAAACATAATGCATCACTTAAATATTTCAAGCACAATGTTTTTTGCTCAACCAAAAGTTAGAAGACAGTAAGTAAAATTTACCTCAAAAGCAGGCTCAAAACGATAATTTTCAGCTACAGCCTAGATCGGACGACATGGGGAATCAGCAGAAAGGTTTTTATAGCTTGATATTGCAGTTTTTATCTCACTGATTGCTGCAACAGAAAATGATATAAAGCAAGAGGAAGAAATATGCGCTAGAATGGAATAACTAGGAAGTCTTTTGGTTAAACATGCAATGGGTCATGCTCAACAAGAGAAATGATTCAGAGCTAGAGTTGTTCTACACGTTTCTCAATTAACAAGGATGAATGGAAGTTAAACAACATGCCAAGCTAGTTTAAACAAGAAAAGTGATAAACTTACAAGCAGCAGCTGGCTTCTCTGTACATCCATCCAGGACAACAACATACATATCAAGAAAGAACAAAAATCTTCAATGTGTAAAGTAATGACACATTTCCAACCATCAGTAGTATTGTTAGTGAGAAACAAAGACTGTCATGAAAGCAAACCATGTCCGTATTTAGAATGGTAAGGCGAAGACAGCGATATTAGTTACAAAAGACTTACTTGATCAAGAAATGAGTAATTTAAGAAAGACATTTACCTGATCAAAAGCTGGAAATACTGCAAGAAGGCGCTTTGTACACCAGTAATATGAATCATAAATCACAGAAGAAGGTAGGGGAAACTAAAACTCACAGAGAGTATATAAGCCAAAGCAACACAAGGCTGAGAAACTGACTTAGTAAGATGGATTACAACAGCACCATTGATCTTTTCTTTATTAAAATCATACAAATTTTCAAACATTTGCAGACCTGTGAATTATGACATGTTTGAAACATAACTTACAAAGAAGCTAATGGCTTATGGTTGATATTAAAAAGCCCACCAAAGATCAAAACATTTGTCTAGAAAGTCCTAAACAACGCTTTGCCAACCGGAGAAAGCTCATTGTTGAGAGAAATTGCAGAGCAAGGGAATTGTAAACGATGCAATCAAGTAAAAGCTCTAGAACACCTGTGATTTTCCGAGGAAAATCTGGCAGGAAGCACCACTTCAAAACCAAATCCAACCAGATCAGTTTCAACACATTCAAGACTTTATCAAAGCGGGTAATAGAGTGATTACCTTGGCTCCTTCAGATTTGATGTCGACGGTTCTAACTCCATGGATCCCCTGGTCCATCTGGATTGCGAGGAATAATATTTCCTTCACCACAACGATCTACTTTGTGGATTGGATCTCTAATACGAAAACCCAGATTAATGAGCAAGTTTACAATATCAAATATTCCCTAATAGCTGAAGCAATGGCGGTGATATTAACTCCAGAAGAAGCCCCCTAATAGTTGAATTGCGGCAAGAGAGAATGAGAAGAACGCAAAATGAGAAGAAGCTCGACAGACCCTGTTTCAAATTTTTACCATAATAACACCTCAGCTAATGAAGTATGGACACGTCACCAATTCTTAATGATTCTAAAATCTCTTCAATAGACCATGCCGTGGGAGATTCTCACCTGGTTTCTCCCATCAAAATAAATCAAAAATAATTAAATTCTTTTTTTAGAGAATGTGAGAATCTATTCTCATATAAAAAACCTAAGAACTCCTCAATTTTCTCTCATAAGACACATGTCTATTCATTAGTGGATTGAATTATTTTGTAATAGTTTTACTTTCTCATAATTTAAAAGTTAACTAAAAATATTTTAGACTCATATTTTTAATTTTTAGTTTTTAATATATATATATTCAGTTATTTAAAATTTAGTTAAGATAATAATATTAAATTATATAAGAAGTTATGAAATTTTTTAAATGATACTTTAAATAAAACTTACTATATATTTGTATTTATAAAATATATGAGTGATAAAAAATCAAATTTGTTTATATTTATTAATATTATATTAGTGAGAAACTTAATGAATGTCTCACCAATGGAGATGAAAATTAATGTAAGGTTCTCAAATAAAATTCTGTCAAAAAATAATAATATTATATTGATGAAATGTTCTTAAGAGCCGGTTCTACACCATAAATCCGTTTTTCCTTTTTTATTATTATTATTTTTAGTGTAAGAACTCCTTTAATGCCAAGCGTTGGACATGCTCTCACTTACCTAGATTGAGACGGTCTCCAACTGTCCAGGGTAACTCAATATTAGTTGTTCAAAGGAAGCCATGGCATTTGAAAATATAAAGTGTCTGAAAACTCATCCATAAGATATCCATCGAAGGAGGTATTAACAGAGTAGATAACAAAGACGTATTTTAAATATCTTCCTATGGTTCTGAAATGCAGATCTTACATGTTTGAAAGTCCCAGCTCATTCACCCAAAAGTTTGCGCGCTTGACAAGCTGCAAACAAATGTCACATATTATACTTTTGCAGATTAACGTAAACGAATATATATTAGCTTCAGTAGAAGAATAGTCAAGTAAACTTGAAATTGTCGAAAAGAGCTCCATCTCTACTTTGTGACGTATAAACAGAGTTGATTTGAAAGAAAAAAAAACATAAGTTCCATAAGTCTAAGTAAGCTCACAAGTTACCACTTCCAATATTCTTATAAACTTCATCCCAAACAGGAACTGGAGCGTATATTCTATAAGAAAGAAGAATAGCGTATATTCAGTTTCACTGTTTCACATAGCAAGGTAACATGCTGTCACAAACATTGCAACATCATCAACTTATAGAGAAAGAAGAACGAGTCAAGATCTCATAACCCCAACTTAGAAAAATTTAAATTTCTTATATACAAACTTATTAATGAAACTTGATATTCCAAAAATGTTCTTAGCAAAAATTTGCCTAATTAATTATTTAAAAAATTCATTCTTCTCTCTCGTCTCTCTATCCTCCCTCGGCTTCTCTCAATATGTCGCAATTGGTCTTCTCTTGGTCTTCTCGGTCTCGACTTGCAATGCCGCCGGTTCTGAAGGTGGTTCCGACGTGCACTGCCGCCGCATGTCCTGCCATTGCCGTCGTTTGTTATTCTCCATAGCTTCATTCTTGATTTGCCTCTCCGCTTTGGGCATAACAAGGTCAATTGCAAAATGAATTTTAAGCTTGAAATTGATAATTTTGCTTTTGTTATTTGGTAGAATTTGGCTCGAATAAGACTTGAGATTGGTAACATAGACTGAAACATAGTGCATTATAGATTTAGAACTGCCTAAGCGATCGAATCTGAGTTGATAAGAGTTGATTTTCGCGATAGTTAAACTAGTGACACTTAATAAGTTTTACATTTATGACCAGTTATTCAGAACTGAATCAGTTGTACATTCTTTAGTTGCATTTCTGCATTGGGCTGAAGAAGGTTAATTTCATAATTGATTATTTGGTAGAATCTAGCTCTAATAAGACTTGACATTGGTAACAATTGGAATATATAGGCCGAAACATAGCGCATTATAGATTTAGAACTGCGTAAACGATCGATCCAATCTGAGTTGATAAGAGTTGGTTTCCGTGATAGTTAAACTAGTATAACTTGATAAGTTTTACGTTTATGACCAGTTATATAGAACTGAATCAGTTGTAAATTATGTAGTTGCATTTCTGCATTGGGCTGAAGAAGGTTAATTTCATAATTGATAATTTGGTAGAATCTAGCTCTAATAAGACTTGACATTGATAACAATTGGAATGTATAGGCTGAAACATTGCGCATTATATATTTAGAACTACTTAAACGATCGATCGAATCTGAGTTGATAAGAGTTGGTTTCCGTGATAGTTAAACTAGTATAACTTGATAAGTTTTACGTTTATGACGAGTTATACAAAACTGAATCAGTTGTACATTCTTTAGTTGCATTTCTGCATTGGGCTAATGAAGAAGCTTAATTTCATAATTGATTATTTGGTAGAATCTAGCTCTAATAAGACTTGACATTGGTAACAATTGGAATGTATAGGCTGAAACATTGCGCATTATATATTTAGAACTCCTTAAACGATCGATCGAATCTGAGTTGATAAGAGTTGGTTTCCGTGATAGTTAAACTAGTATAACTTGATAAGTTTTAAGTTTATGACGAGTTATACAGAACTGAATCAGTTGTACATTCTTTAGTTGCATTTCTGCATTGGACTGATGAAGAAGCTTAATTGCGTAAATGATAATTTTTTTTTGGTTATTTGGTAGAATTTGGCTTGTATTAGACTTGAATATGATAACAATTGGGTGAAACATGGTGTAGTGCATTATACAAGTAAAACTGGTAGAACTACATAAGTTATACAAAGCTGAATCAATTTTTTCTATTTGTTTTAGCATGGCATTATGAACGCCAAAGTCGTGATATGGTTTAAATGCAACGACCATGTTAGTTGTATATTGATGAAGCACGCGGTAGAGGATATCACTTTATCGGTGATTGAAGAATGTCTATATGAGAGGCGGTTTAGATGAAAATAAGGTTAGATTACAATTGAGGTTCTACCGACCTACAGTCAAAGATGAGGTTAAAGTGAGTATCTGTGATGATGTGGATGTGTGTGGTTATCTAGCCTACATTGATGAATGTAATCATAGTACAGCAACATTGTTCGTGGATGTCATAACTAGATCAGAAGCACCTGAGGAAAGAATGTCGAGACAAGTGTCGATAGCAGTTAAAAGCTCTATTGGTTTTAATGATGGTGAGGGAGTAACTACTGCTATTACAGTATATTCTCCACCAGTGAGAGAAAATGAAATTGAACCAGAAGATGGAAGTGTGGATATTAGTGTTGAGAGATCGGATATTTGTAGAGAGTAGTCAGCTTGCAGAGGAATGGCAAAACGGATTAGGTTTGAGTTTGCATAAAAAATTTGAAGATAAGAAGACATTGCAAGAAGTTGTGGATAGAGGATCATTTGTCAACAATTTTTGTTTTGCTATTAAAAGATCTGAACCCTGTCGGTTGTGGATTGTATGTAAGAAAGAAGGCTGCAAATGGGGTGTACGAGCATCAAAGATTAGAAATATGGATATTTTCAGGATTATAAAGTACACAAAGATGCATACATGCTCTCGGGCTAGTCAGAGCGAGAGTAGTGGCACAAAGAGGCATTGCACGCCATAAATAGTTGCAAGTCTTTTGCAAGAGGATTTTCCTGGACAAATGAACACCCCAACTCCTAAAGTTATCATGGGTCTTGTGAAGACAAAACTTGGCATGAGTATATCGTACTCCACCGCGAGGAGAGGGAGAAACTTGCTATTGATAGGCTGCATGGCACTCCGGAAGAAAGTTACAAGATTATACATTCCTATTTGTACGAGTTACAGAATGTAAATGCGGTAAAGTAACACGGGTGCAAGTAAATGAGAATGGGAAGTTCAACTACCTTTTCATAGCTTTGAGAGTTAGCACTGAGGGGTTTAGGGGGATGAGGAAAGTTATTATTGTAGATGCAACATTCCTCAAAAACGGATATGGTGGTGTATTAGTTTTTGCCATAGCTCAAGATCCTTATCGGCGTCATTATCCAATTACGTATGGTGTACTCAATGGAGAGAACAATGTTAGTTGGACATGGTTTTTCCAGAATTTGAAGACAGTTATACCAGATTCTTCTGAATTAGTATTTGTAAGTGATAGGAATGCAAGGCTCATCGGCACCATAGGTAATGTGTATCCAGAAGCCCATCACGGGTACTGCATATGGCATATGTCACAAAATGTGAGAGCTCATGCGTCTAATACCAACAAATCTATTGTTGGTTGGAAATTCATGCAGTGTAGTAAGTAGTACACAGTTGCCGATTTCAACCGTGAATATACTTTATTTGTGAGAAGATTTCCTTCTGCACCCAGATATTTGGAGGAAAGTACTCTGAAGGAAAAGTGGGATAGGTGTGTCTTTCCGGGAGAAAGGTATAATATCGACACAAGCAACAGTGTGGAGTCTATGAATAGTGTATTTAATGAAACAAGGAAGTTCTCCCTAATACCCATGCTCGATAAAATCCTCAAAACATTTTTGAAGTGGTTTTGTGATCGTCGGATGGAAACAAAGAAACGTACAATCGAAAACAAATTAGTGCCACATGTGGAGAACAAAATGCATGATTCATGGGCTGTTTCTGAGAGGTTGATTGTGATGGCACTAAACACCTTTGAATTCGATGTTGTCGGTAGTGATGAGAAGAATTATTTTGTTTGCTTGGAATCGAAGAGTTGTAGTTGTAGAGTGTTCAACATCGAAAAGTATCTGTATATCCATGCATTAACTACATTCATTCATTACTATAAGATCGAACCTCGACCTCGTAATATCTCACTACATGAGCTTTGTTCTAAATATTATTGGTACGAGTTGTGGGTACTTGCGTATACCAGGTATATTTTGTTGGTGTCCGAGATGTCGTAATGGGATGTTCCAGATTACAACAAAGACAAAGAAATCAAACACCTGGACCGAATTATTAAAATGGGCAGAAGAAAAGTGAAAAGGATGCCATCGGTAGGAGAGACACGTCCAATATCATCAAACGTAACGAGGCCGAGACAAAGGTTCCAATCGCCAATATTCAGATATCTAGAAGAAGATGAGGTCAATCAGTGATTTGTTGAGTATTTGTAAAACTTGTGAAACTAGTAAAACTAGGGTATTTCCTAAGAGCCTTATGGCTCTCTCTGGAAAATATGTATGTGTAAAACTTATGAAACTCGTATAACTGGGGTATTTCCTAAGAGAGGCTCTCTCTGGAAAATGTGTATGTGTAAAACTCGTGAAACTCGTAAAACTGGACATGTCTCGGTTTTTTTTTACATTGCCTACTTGGGTCTTGTGGCCTTTTAAATCATATGAATATTTTTTTATTTTAATAATGAGTTTATAGTAATATTTTTTTTGTAATATTGTTTTTTAGAAAAGAATACAAGAATGAAGTACTTATAAGTAAGATCATCTACAATGAAACTCAATTCTCATAAGTTAACATTAAGATGTTATATTTTGTGTATATAGTGATGAATGACTCTATACATTACTTAAAAAAAATTAAAATAAGATTTTTAAACTTAATTACATTATTTCACATATTCCTTATAGTTTTAGTGTGACTTTCTAAGTTCATAATCATGTTATAATTTAAAGTACGAATATATATTGATTCTAGAATTCAAATACATAAAACACTTAGAATTATTAGGTAATTTGTTATAATTCACTGTAAAATTAAAAAATAAATTTATAAGGATATGTAATACTAAATGTAACGGAAAATCATCAAAAGTATAACTTATTGTAATTTAGTCAAACAACTAACTAGTAGTACAACTAGGTCGAAAAACGTGATAATTTTCGTTAGGCGCCCATAACTGAATATTTCGTTGAGACACGTGCATACCTAATTTCGTGGGTATATAAACATAAAAAAAAGACTTTTCTCTCTCCTCCTCACTCTTGCCTCTCTCCCTCGCGACATCTACTCTCCTTTTCTCTCCTCTCTCAACGATTTTTCGTCTCATCACTTGAAATCTTCTTTTATCTCCTGTCTATTATTTATCCTCTCCTCTCTCCAAATCTTCTCTCATATCTTGTCTATCATCTCATATATCGACTTATTCTCTCACAGTAAGTTCTCCTATCTCGTTAGGGTTTGTAGAAAAAAAATGTTGCGCTTTGATTTTAGATTTGTCAATTTTGTTTATGTTTTTTTTTTTAAGTATTACTTGGTGTCTTGGACCGAAGAGGACGACACTGACCACTCCGAGGAAGAAACCCGTGAAAAACATCCAAGATAGTGAAGGGGGAATTCCTCGTAAATGTCCATGTGGTGAAGCTATCATCATGGAAAAAACAAATGAACATGCCTGAAACAAGATCTATTTCAAATGTCGAGTGTATAAGGTACAAACGATGTTGTTTAGTCTAACTAGTATATCTAGTGAAACTAGTATTACTTCTTTACTCTTACTGATGTTATTTAACTAGTATTTAGTGGAACTAGTATTACTTCTTTACTCTTACTACAGAAGTTGTTTAGTCTAACTAGTATATCTAGTAGAACTAGTATTACTTCTTTACTCTTACTACTGAAGTTGTTTAGTCTCACTAGTATATCTAGTAGAACTAGTTTACTTCTTTACTCTTACTGATGTTGTTTAATCTAACTAATATATCTAGTACAACTAGTATTACTTCTTTACTCCAACTGATGTTATTTCCACACACAGAACAAGGTCTCCACAGGAAAAAAAGTTGAGATCAAGCTATACAAGGAGATATAGTATCAAGGAGATGGAGAAGAAGATAGAGATGTACAAGGCGGATGTGGCAATGCTGAAGAAGGAGATGGCGGAGCAAAAGACAGCGGTTGTTATGGTTGTGGAGAGGGTCGAAAAATATTTCGGTTCTTTGTAAGATTGTCAAAATTCAAGTGATTTTAGTCTGGCTCTTTAAGAATAATAATATTTTGAGTGATGTTAGACACTTAAAGATGTTTGAGACATATAACCATAACATTCAACACTTAGAGATGTTTGAAAAATATAAATATAACCTTCAAGACTTAAACATGTTTGAACACATAAACATAACCTTAAATTACTTAAACACAAATTGCTAAATGAGTTTTAACTTAGACTTAGGTCACACATTTTTCGCCTTTGCCCTTGTCACTACCAGACTTGGGTCAAAATCCGCTGTGCGCTTACTTGTTCGCACATATACCTTCCTAAAACCGGCACGAGTTCTAGCAGCCTACAGTTGAAAAATTATACAAGTTATAGTTTTTATACCAGTTATACATGTTATACCTTGTGAACATCGGGTGCATCATTAACAGGTGGAGCATCAACGGGTGCATCATCAGCAGGTACATCACCATCAACGGGTTCATTATCACCACCAACAACATAACAGGTAGCAACACCACCTTCACTAGCACAAACCCCAACACCCTGTATTTGAACAATAATACAAGTTATACAAGTTATTCAATTTATACAAGTTATACATGTTTTACCTGTTTAAAAAATGTCACTCTTTCTTTCAAACGATCCACCTATTCTTTTAATGCCTTAAGCATATCAACAACCTCAACTTGATTCAGAGCAAAAAGCGGAGGTGGGGCTTGATTCGGAGCAGAAGGCGGAGTAGATTATCGTGCTTCTACATCTTGGTTATACATCGCTTCAAACATAGTTCTCTTCCCAGCACATATACATTGCCTCCAACTTTCAACATCAAAATCATGCGTTTCATCATCCTCTTCTTCTGTAATTTCAGCAAAAAAACTACGCTCTTAATCTGTACGTGGAGAGAGGGTACTGAAAATCTCCTGCAAAACAAATAAATCAACGATTAACTGTAATTATATAAATTATAGATCATTAACTATAGTTATACAAGGTAAACTCGTATAATTAACGTAGTTTCATCAAATAATTTGTTGATTGTGGGAAAAGAATATCCTCTCATGTTCGGTTGCTGGAACTTGGACCTGCACATCTACATCTGGATTTACTTATCGACAATTACTGTACAAGGTCGGTATTGACTCAAAAGCCAATAACTACAACCACAAACATTGGAGAAAATGTAAGAAACACCACACAATACTTAATAAATAAAATTAACAAATGTAAACTAACCTCAAGAGAAATTACGAAACCAGGGATTGCCCAACCTGTACCCGAGACCGTGCCTTTGAAATGATTCATTGTGTGCTCGATATCGTGAAACATGTTCTCGAATGTTCATCTGCCCCAAGGAAATTTGTAACAGTAATCGAGATCATCCACAACTCCCAATAAGAAGTTATCAATCGGTGTTGCATCTGTTCCGCCCTTAGTCGACGAGTGAATGACATGGTATACGAAGTACATAAGTAACATCTTCAACCTTTTATCATCCTGATTAAGAGGTCCCCAATTCTATAAAATATTCCCCACATCCTCATTTCTTACACTTTTCCACAAATGACCCATATAATTCCTTTTGAACTTGGTACTTCCCACTGTTTCCCGAAAATATGTCGTCTCATACATCTGACAGTTTAGACCCGAGATCAATGCATGCTCTCTAAGCCCGTAACGGATTGGGACACCTTCACAATAAATCAAACTTCTTTTTTGGTCTCCGTCCGAGCGTTTTGAACATCCATATACCCATGACCATGTGGTTTTTCTCCATCGGCATATGAAATATATGCCGGAACTGCGGATGATTGTCGAACCATGCCCTCTCCACGTCAGTCAATGGAGGCTTCAACCCATCAAAAAATTACTTCGTTTGTTTTACAAAGCACCGAGTGGAGATCTTAAGTTTTTTTAGGTACTCCGTCAGATTGAAGTACATCCCAGTAGGTAGTTGTGCAGTCGGTCCTTCATCCTGAAACACACACATATTTTCAGCAATTAACGACAGTGTATAATTACAGAGTTGTACTAGTTTTACGAAAATATAATAAAACTAGCAAGTTATACTAGTTATACCTATCACCAAATCAATTCATCACGAAAATATAGTAAAACTAGCAAGTTATACTAGTTATACATACCATTGTGTTTTCAATGTGTATATCCTCAATGAGTTCGGCTTCGACATGTCCTTTACCACTACCTCCTCTACTTTACCCTCCTCTAGTTCGAACCATGACTGCAAGAAAAAATAGATATGTCAAATACAATCTTCTACATTATCTCAACACAATTGATGATATACACTATCTCAACACAATATCTACAAAATATATCAATATCAAACATCATCACTAATTTCTAAACACAATATCCACAATTACTTTAAAACCAAAACATAGAGAGTTTGACATTGGGATTTTCAATCATCAACAACACTATATTACATTCTAATCAATCATCAACAACTATCAATTTTAAAATCCTAACAACTTCCAATACCAAATTCGGAACCAAAACCATAGAGAGTTTGAACCAAAACCATAGATCAATCCCAAAACCGCCCCCTTTGAAGCCCAAAATAGAATACCATACCCTGAGCAAATGATAACCAATCACACGTTTGAAGATTTACCTTCAATTGGAGCGTTCGGTGGAGAAAAATCTTTGATTTAGAGCGAAATCCCACGAAGTTTTACAGTAGTTAGGGTAGTTTTACGAAAGAGATAAGTGAAATCACGGGAAGGTAGGAGATGTTAGGGAGAGAGTTGTTCAAATATTTGATTTCACGAAAATAAAAGACAAGTGGGAGAGTGGGAGATTTGTTTTCGCGAAATTAGGGATTCAGTGGGGGGACTAGGTCGGGTTTTAGGGTTTGGGTCGGGTTTTAGGAGATTGAGGCGGGTTTTATGGATTGGGTCGAGTTTCAGTAATTTGGGTCGGGTTTCAGCGAAATTTCGTGGGGGTAAATTGGTAATTTGACCTATTTTTTTATTTGTTTTTCTTTTAAAATTCAATTCTGTTTTT
Source organism: Lepidium sativum (assembly GCA_023374145.1). Classification (NCBI taxonomy): domain Eukaryota; kingdom Viridiplantae; phylum Streptophyta; class Magnoliopsida; order Brassicales; family Brassicaceae; genus Lepidium; species Lepidium sativum. The sequence goes on along the minus strand of JAKUCM010001181.1, from coordinate 22,992 downwards.
TAGGTGGGTTTTGAGATCTGATATGATGTTTTAGACGATTCTTCGATAAGAACTAAGACCATCTTCATTGGTAAAATACCATATGGGTTTCTTAAAACAAATATATATTAATATTTTATTCATTTGATTTTGGTAATTAGATTTTGTTTTATTTTTAAAAAATTTGGCCAATTAAAATCTGACATATGTCACAAGAGACTCTTAAAGAGTCTTTACAATCTCTCAAATAAGAACCCTCTCTCACCTCACTCATCTCATTTTAATTTTTTTTCTTTTTTATATTGTTTATAACCCAGTAAAGAAACCCTCATTGGGCATGCTCTAAGAGGATTAACATGCTATCTGATTCTTACGTGACCCACATCTTGCAAACGACTGAGAGAGAGAGGGAGATAGGGAGATAACCGGTAAGCAGAAGAATCTAAGAGCATCATCATTGGGGGTTCAAAGAAGAGGGGTTCTTAGGGAAAAAAAAAATTGCAAAACGCGGAACCAATCAGGGGCTGCCATGTGGCGGCCCGGCTCTTAATTAAGAGCCTGTGAGGCACGGGTTCACCACGTGACGGGAGGTGATTGGCTCCGCGTTTTAAATTGTTTTTTTTTTTTTTTCTATAAACCCCATGGGAAGTTCAACAATGCTGATGCGCTGACGCGAAGGTGGATGCTCTGAAGCTCCTCCAATGGCGGATTTGGTGTCCGTTTGTGAGGATATACGGCGATGAAGCTAAGGAGTATACCCTTTTTGCGAGAAGCAATGGTGTAGTCGAAGACGAAGCGCAGGCTTGACACAGAGAAGCCATTGCCGTTAGAGAATGAAAAAAGGATTCAATTTAATTGAATTTCGGCCATAAAAATGTTTTCTTTGCAGTGTTTCTTTCTGCCGAGGATGAGAAAAAGTGTAATCTCGATTTACAATTTTTACGATAGTCTTGTACTTAATGTGATAATAATTGAAACTAATTGGGACGTTTCTGTAAATACAGTAAAGTCCTCAAGAACGTGTGGATTAATAAACTCCACTCAGCTTACTCTGCTTGAACTCATAGCCACTAATCAAAGAAGATGGCCTCGGCGATTCTTCCATCGCTCAGGCTGAGGCCAAACTTCTCCACCGCCAGTTCAATCTGCTCCGTCTCCTCTTCTTCTGCCGGAAACGTCATACCCCGTCCCGCCGTAATTCTCCCGGTAAATAATCTCCTTCCACTAATTAAGACAACTATTTAATCCTCTTTACTTTATATAGTTTTAGGGCTTTCTGCACTTTCCTTTTGAAACGTATTTTAAAGTCCAAAACTTGGTTCTGTGTTATATGATATAATGGTGGGTTATCATAAGTATATGGTTCCTTTGTGAATTGGCTTTTAGGGATTAGGGAACAATTCAGGAGACTACAAGAAGTTGGAGGTCACACTGGCTGAGTACGGTGTTCCTGTGGTAGTTGCAGCTGTGTCAAGGCTCGATTGGTTTAGAAATGCAGCCGGTTTGGTTGATCCAGCCTACTTGCGAGGCACACTCCGTCCTCGTCCTGTTCTTGATTGGTATTGATTTCTATATGAATGTATCAATTGTTTGTGTTTGGAGTTTTGTGCCTGGTTTCAAATGATGAGTCTTGTTTATGGATGATCAGGTACTTGAATAGAATTAATGATGCAGTCCGCGAGGCCAATGAATTAGCTCAAGGTAATTCTCACAATGTACAATTGTCTTGGGACACGATTGATATGGATGCCAATCAGATAGCTAAAAATAATGGCTTTCTGTTCTTAGATTAGACTTAGCTGCTAGTTTCACTTGTGAATCGCAGTAACCATAGTTTTTCATAACCTATAGGTCAAGGTTTGTCTTTGACTGGACATTCAGCTGGAGGATGGCTGGCTCGAGTTTACTTGGAAGAATACGGAAACTCTGATATCTCCTTGTTGTTGACACTCGGTACGCCTCACTTGTAGGTACAAAAAATTGTCAAGTACGTTTTAGACCTTTTCAAGAGCTGTTGCATCAATGTTTTGACCACATGGTTTCGTATCCCGATTAGACCACCACCAATAGGACTATCAGGGGTTATTGATCAAACAAGAGGTCTTCTTTATTATGTCGAAGAGCATTGTGCAAAAGCTGTTTACACTCCTGAGCTGAGATATGTCTGTATTGCTGGGAGGTGCTATAATGCTTCTTCTGAAAACCATATATGTGCAAAACGTACGTCTAAAATTGGAATCTGAATTCAGTATTTCATATATAGATACATCCGTGGAGCTCCTTTGGTGGACAATGCAGATAGGGATGGGGATTCTGATGTGACTGTTGGTGGAGAAGCGATTTCAGAACTCGCTATAGTAAGCAACATAAAGAGCAGTTCAGGGGTTTCTTCAGGGCCTAGTTTTCGTGCTCGTTTTGTAGGACAAGGATACAAGCAAGTATGCGGAAGAGCTGATGTGTGGGGTGATGGAGTGGTTCCTGAGGTTTCAGCTCATCTTGAAGGTGCACTCAATGTTAGTTTCAACGGTGTTTACCACTCGCCCGTTGGTGCAGACGATGAAACGAGGCCTTGGTATGGTTCACCGGCTATCGTAAAGGACTGGATCCACCATCTTCTTGAGTGATTTTACAACATGGTTTTGAACTCCCTTAAGAACATACATATTCCCATTGTTACTATCTTACCTGCAATTGAAATTGTAAGCCCGTTATGTATGATTATAAAGTTGGAAACCTTTGGGTTAAATTATCTTTCAAGATTCCAAACAACGGAGTGACATTTCCCGTTAAAGCGTTGAGACTTCTGCTATATGACAAACAAGGAGTCAAGGAGAAAAGAATTGGTTTTGACTGTTGTTCTGCTACGCGTAGTTATAAAGTGGAAACCTCTGACTTTTGGGTAAGTATCATTTTCATGGTTTCCAACTTTCGGAGAACTGGCTGACCATAACAGACGCCTGAGAACTGTTGTTAAATATATCTGAAATGATAGAATCTCTTCCCTCTCATTCTTGTTCACCCGTCTTGAAAACTGACGCTTTTGTGAGTTTCAGAGGTGAAGATGTGCGTAAAACATTTGTGAGCCATCTAATCTGCGAGCTTGATCGAATGGGGATCAACACGTTCAGAGCCGACTTGGATCTGGAGAGAGGAAATTACATCTCCCCAGAGCTTGTAGATGCGATCAAAGGCTCCAGATTTGCGATCGTTGTAGTCTCTAGAAACTACGCAGCTTGAAGCTGGTGCTTAGATGAGCTCTTGAAGATCATGGAATATAAAGAGACGACTAGTCAAACGATTTTACCCATTTTCTACGAGGTTGATCCTTCGGATGTAAGAAGACAAACTGGAAGTTTCGGTGAAGATGTTGAGAGTCATATGGACAAAAAGAAATTCAGGAAATGGAAAGAAGCTTTGACGAAATTGGCTGGAATTTCTGGTGAAGATTCTCGGACTTGGTAAGTTTCTCACATCTTTTATCAGCAGTCTAATTGGAGTGTATTCATAATTATTGAAATGATGAATTTTGTATAATAGGAGGGATGAGTCAAAGCTGATTAAGAAGATTGTTAAGGATATTTCTGATAAGTTGGTTTCAACTTCATGCGATGATTCAAAAGGGTTGACTGGAATGAGTTCCCATATAGACTTTCTGCAGTCTATGGTGTCTATAGAGGACGCGGATGTTCGAATGGTGGGCATATGGGGAATGGGTGGAGTCGGGAAAACTACGGTTGCTAATTATTTATACAATCAACTCTCATGTCGATTTCAAGCTCATTGCTTCATGGATAATGTGAAGGATGACTGTAACAGATATGGAGTTAGGCGTTTACAAGAGGAGCTTTTGTGCAGAATGTTTGGAGGGAGAGATAAAGAACCGTGGAGCTCAGTTTTTTTTGCAGAGTAATAAAGAAAAGGTTCAGGTAGAAAAGGGTATTGATCGTCCTTGACGATGTAGATAGATCTGAACAACTGTATGAATTGGTTAAAGAGACTGATTGGTTTGGTTCGGGAAGCAGAATCATCGTGACAACACGAGATAGACATTTGCTAGTTTCTCATGGCATAGATTTGGTTTATAAAGTGAACTGTTTACCCAAAGAAGAAGCTCTGCAGCTCTTCTGTAACAATGCTTTTAGAAATGAAAATACAATTCCTCATGGGTTTCAGGAGTTATCAATTCAAGCTGTTAACTATGCATCTGCTCTTCTACTGGCTCTAAAACTTTTAGGTTCTTTCCTTTATCGAAGAAGTCAAAGAGAGTGGGAAAACACTCTTGCTAGGCTTGAAACTTACCCTCATAATGATATAATGGAAGTTTTAAGAATTAGCTAGGACGGATTGGACGAGCATGAGAAAGCTATTTTTCTTTATCTATCATGTTTCTACAACATGAGGCATGCTGATTATGTCACAAAGATTCTGGATATTTGTGGCTATGCTGTTGAAATTGGTATATCAGTGCTTACCGATAAGTTGTTGATAGTCGTATCAAATGGGTACACAAAGATGCATGATTTGCTTGAACAGATGGGAAGAGAACTTGTTCGTCAACAAACTGGCTGAGCGGTTACTTTTATGGGATCCTGAAGATATATGTGATTTGCTGTCAGAAAATTCTGTAAGTCATCTACATTTGTTTCTCTTCTCCTCTTATCTTTTCAGAATCTTCATGAAAATGGTTTCGATAGCTTCATCTTCTCCGTTTATTTAGGGAACACAACTTGTTGAGGGAATGTCCCTAAACCTGTCTAAAATCACTGAGGTATTTGCTAGCGATCGAGCTTTCGAGGGATTGACTAATCTCAAGCTTCTCAACTTCTATAATCCTTCATAAAATGTAGACACTAAAGTGCATTTACCTAATGGCCTTGGTTATCTCCCACGTAAGCTTCATTATCTACGTTGGGATGGATACCCTTTTAAGACTGCCTTCAAGGTTTCATTCTGAGTTCCTTGTTGAAGAAGATGGATCTCTCTTGCTGCAAAAACCTTGTCGAAATTCCAGATCTCTCAAAAGCCACAAATCTTGAGGAACTAAATCTTTCCTATTGCCAATGTTTGGTTGAGGTTACTCCTTCTATTAAGAATCTTCAGAGGCTTTCTTGCTTCTACTTGACTAACTGCATCCAACTCAAGAACATTCAGAGTGGAAATCTTTTGAAGTCGCTTGAAACTCTTGAAATGAGTGGATGCTCAAGCCTAATGCATTTTCCAGAAATTTCTTGGAATACTAGAAAACTCCATGTGAGCAGCACAAAGATAGAGGAACTGCCATTATCCATCAGCCGTCTCTCGTGTTTGGTTGAACTGGATATGTCTGATTGCCACAGACTCAGGACTGTCCCCAGCTCTGTAATGCACTTGGTCTCACTTAAACGCATGAATTTGGACAGTTGTAAACATCTGGGGTATTTCCCATACGAATTACAGAACCTGACATCTCTTGATTCTCTTAGAGTGTCTGGTTGCCTTAACCTCTACAAGTTCCCTTGTGTTGCCACGAGCATAAAACTTCTGCGTATATCTGAGACATTAGTAGAAGAAATTCCTGCAAGGGTCTCTATTCTCTCTCAGCTTAGGTCCTTGGATATTTCAGAAAATAAAAGACTTAAATCTCTCCCGGTAAACATCTCTGAGCTAAGATCACTTGAAACATTCAAGCTCTCTGGCTATTCTACTCTTGAGAGTTTTCCACCAGAAATTTCAGACGATGAGCTGCTTGAGGTGGTTTGAATTAAATAGGACTAGCATTAAAGAACTGCCAGAAAATATAGGAAATTTAATAGCTCTTGAGGTGCTTCAAGCCAGAAGAACAGCAATAAGACGAGCACCATGGTCTATTGCTCGACTTACTCGTCTTCAAGCTTTAGCAATTGGAAATAATCCTATAATCTAGAAGGTTCGTTGCATTCTCCATGTCCTCATTTATTAAGGTTTAATGATTTGAGAGCTCTGTGCCTACGCACCATGAACATGATAGAGATCCCCAACAGTATTGGTAATTTATGGAATCTGTTAGAACTAGATATAAGTGGCAATGATTTCAAGTTCATCACCGCGAGCATCAAGTTGCTTACCAGATTAATCAGACTGGACTTAAACAATTGCCAGAGACTTCAGGCATTGCCTGATGAGCTTCCGCGAGGTATCTTGTATATCTACACCCATGGCTGTTCGTCCCTAGAGAGTATCTCAGGCTGTTTCAAGCATCATTGTTTGCGCACGCTTGTAGCTAGCAACTGTTATAAATTGGATCAAGAGGCACAAGTTCTAATTCACCATAACATGCAGCTACACTCAGCAAAACCAGAACACTCATACTTTCCTGGAAGAGATGTACCTTCTTGCTTCAATCATCGAGCCATGGGCCCTTTGTTGAGAATACACCTACCTGAGAGTGAATTATTTCCTGACATTCTGGGATTTTCCGCCTGTATCATGATTGGAGTTGATGGACCATAACCAATGAATGATCTTAATATACACTGGTCTTGTATTTAAAAGGGTTCAACGGTTGTAAGCTAATTGTTATGGATGAGGTATGGTATCCCGATCCAAAAGCTTTCACAAATATGTGTTTTGGCTCAGACCACCTTCTCTTGTTCAGCAGAACGTGCATGTCCATGGGAGCTTATAACGAAGTTTGTTCAAATTCTCAATTGCGAACATAAAGGATTCTTTTAACCCGCTTGGAGAGGTTAAAAAAAATGTGCAGCACACCTCATATCGCTAAAGACATGTTGCAAGAACACACTAGCACAGCCTTGCCACAGCTCTCTAATGACTCTGATAACTTTCACATTTCTGATTTAGAGCTTTCAAAAGCATTAGATGAAGCAGGGACTTTGAAAAGAAGACCCCATGAAACTGAGTTCTCTAGTAAGGAGCAACCGTATACAAAAAGGATCAAGTTTGTTCCTGTTCCTTTGGCTCGAGAACAGCATTCTAAATTACATAACCCAAATGTAATGCAGGAGTGAAAGATTCACTTGTTGGCTTGAATACATAATTATATATCGATTGACCATTGGTAGCATTACACGCTTCATAAAACTTGACTTGATCTTTGAATGATTCACTTGTTGGCTTGTATAATTATATACCGATTAATCCATTTAATTTTGTAGCATCAATGCATCATCATGAACTTATTCTTTGAACATGCAAGTTAAATAAGTGACAAGATTTACTATGATAGAAAGTGAACCCAAGGAGATTAGATACAATCTGAAACCTTCCGGATATACAGTACAAAAGAAACACTTGCCACTACGACGACTCTACATGTTGCTCTGCTAGACAAAAATAAATTTAAAAACATCTAATCTCTTTCTACCTACAAGTGTATACAAACAAATTCTTACCTTTCGGGACAAATCAAGGCGTGCGATTGTACTTGAGATGTTGCTCATAAAATTCAATCAGCTGGTGTCAAAAACATATATTAGAAACGCTTTCAACAATCTTCCAGATGAGTAACTGCACAGGGAAAGCTCTCAAAGATAATCTTACCAGTATAGGATTGTGAGCCTTGAGAAATATGTTGTCCACTATCACTTCCTTCCCATCAGATCTATTAAAGTAGGCAAATAAGTACAACTGTACAATCTGAATTCAAAATGTGAGAATTGACTGACAAAGCAAAGAAATAAACCTCAGCGCCAAAAATGTCACTAACACGTCTTGGACATTGTCTGATACAGATGCTGAAAAGCTCATCGGTTTAAGTATCTTCATAATGTCCAACTCCTCAATCTTGGTTTTCTGAGACAAAGTGTTATTTTCCAACACATCGGAATACTCATTCCCCATTCTTGCAATTCTATCAAAAGAGTCTAATGTAGTCAAAGCTGGTGTCGGATTCTGATCTATAGTTGCTGTGTAGTTGTTACTTGTGGATCCATCTTGCTTGAATCTTTTCACCGAACCAGACTTCCTCCGCTTAGCACCTATGGAACGACTGTTCTTATCAATCTCCTTAGGATAAACCTTGAGGAGGCCATTCGGTCTTACATTATCACCTTCAGAACCAAGGGCTCCTGCTTGGGAAGATCCTGCACCGTTACAATTATTGACTGGTCCCCTTAGCTCATTAAGTGTTGGATCATAATCTTTCTCATCTTCAATCAAACGAACTTGCCGTACCATCCCAATACTCCCGCTGTTAGCTTCAACTTGGTTGGATACATAAGCATTCTTTGCTTCCCCATCTCCTTTTAGTAGACTCGAACCACTTAACCCTACTGACCCAGGAATATCTGGAAAGCTGGAGTTGTTGAGAGATGTAGACGAGTCAGATTTCTCAGCAGCATCATGTGATGTAGACGTCAAACGTTGCTGTTTCTTCTTCATCTGAGAATGAGGACCTGCATATTTGCGCTTCCGCTTCCTACCAGGCTTTCCCTGGCCTCAAACTTTAAAACAAGAAATAAAATCCACACCTTGTCTAAGATATAATCCGTAAATCAATCAATAGAAAATATCACAGAACTGCTAAATTAGATGCATCTACCTTCCTTCAAATGCATCAATAACATCAGCAATAGACTGGAGATTCTCTAAAGGCTCCCATGTATTGGCAGTTTCGGGCCACCCGCGCCTTTCACAACCGAGTTTATAACTTATGTCAATGGAAAAGCATATAATTGATCAAAAACGCTGATTTAAATTGAACCTGAGTAAATTTTTTGAGGAACTCACCATTTAATTAGATACTGGACCTTGCCCTACGATCAAAAGAACCATCCAATTTGTATAGAGCGGAAGTACCAACAACCAAAAGACAAAATCGATCAATCAATCCGGAAAAAGAAGAAAGAAGACGATATCAAACATTAAACATAGCAAAGTCATCATTTTCTTCCTACAACATGACAACCACAAAATCAAAGACGCCACTTTTCTGCTCTATTAGGATTCACAAAAGCAGCCAATTTCTCTTACCAAATGTGTAAGAAATGAACAATGTAAAGTATGGAAAGAAGTAAGATACTAATCTTAAACCTAGAAAACCTAAACCCTCCATAATGAAAAAAAGAAAAAGCAAAAACAAGGAGCTTACTTTTCGAACTCTCTTACGACGAATAGCTTCGATTTCGAAAAATCCTTCATCAAGCTTTGGCCTTTCCTCTTGCCCTCCTTCTCCTTCTCCATCTTCTTCCTCATCTCCTCCATCGTCGTCATCTTCATCTTCTTCGTATTCTTCCCCATCCTCCGTACGTCTATCATCACCCATCTCGCGAAGAAGAGACTCCCCACTTCCACCTCCACCTCCTATTCCGCCGTCGTCACTGCCAAACCCACCGTCCCCGCTTCTTTTCCGGCTGTCTCCAAGAGTTTCTACTGCCGTATTCGATTCACTAGCTTCGTTCAACACCTGGGATTTCTTCTTAAGACCAGCCCCTTTCATTTTTCTGAGTATTCGAGCCCAAACCTGAAGGAGCAGCTAATCTGTTAATCGCCTTCTCCTCTTCTTCGCCTCCTTCTTGGAATTCAGCAAATTTGGAGGAAGAATGAGAAGAGAAAAGGGGAAAGGTTGAATCTTTCCCTATTTCTGAGCTTTTTATTTTTAATTTTTTGGACGAGTTTGCAGGAAGAAGACCTGACCTGACCTGAAGACCAGTTTTTCACTTTTTAGGATCGTCCTCTTCTTCTTCTTCTTCTCCTTTTTTTTCTTTTTTTTTTTTTTTTTTCAAGGATCAAAGCAAATTTTTAACGTTTATATTATTCTTCTTTTATGACACCTTCAACGTTTATAATTATAGTTAGTAGTTTGAACTGATTTTTATAATTAGTAGTTTTTTTTTGTAATAACTTATATAATATTCATAAAAATATCATTAAATCGAAAAACCATTACAAAATGATTTTACAACTGACATGGTGTCCTAAATAGTGAAAAAAAATTGTCAACAAAATAATAGTACTTTGCAACAGCAGAATGAAAACCAATATATGAAAATACATGAGTAGATAAGAAAATAAATCAGAGAAAGATAAAAGAAAAATAATGAAATAAAAGACTATCAGGCAGGAACAAAAGAGTTATTTAAACTATATACTTTTTGATTATGCAACTAAAATAACATATGATAGAAAAAGTAATTAAGAAAATACTCATAAAATCACTTCCAAAAAAACAAAAGTAATCGTATACAAATACAAGAATATATGATAAAATAAACAAAACTACATTAGTTTTTGAAAAATTAAAAGTGTGAAAGAAGTTTTCAATAAATTACTTTTAAAAAGTTTATATTAAATTTGAAAATTTTGTCTCTAATATACCATATTAAATGAGTTAAATCGTTATTATATTTTAGAAAAAAAATTATAGCAAGTGCTACAAAAAATCTAAATAATCCAAAATACCATATAAGTTTTTAAATTATCTTTCATGCCACAAAACATTGTTTACGTTGTTTGGATTTGACAATTTTACCCTTGCAAATTTTGTGGTAATTGAAAAAGTTTGCATAGAGATGATTCAACATTTTAACTCTATTATTCTCCATCATTCTCTCTTCTTCCTCTATTTTTGAAAGTTTATATGCTTCGCCGTTTCAACTAAACAAGGTATTAATTTACAACGTCTTTTTGTTATTTTTTCGTCATCTATATTGATATGATTTTTGTTAAATTAAAGAAGCTTTTAAGTGAAGTTGGTGAAGACAGATGAACGATAAGCGATAAGGTGAAATTAGATTAGTGGAAAACATATGACATAAGCGGACATAACTCTGTCTGACATAGAAAAATTACATGTCTTCCATGGACGTGAAACATGAGGAATTTTTTTTTTAAATGGGAGACAAGAAACTTGAACATTATCGTGAAAGAGTTTATTGTGTAGTTCTTGCAATCATCCTGAAGAAGTTTTTCAGTGAAACTATAGAAGACAAATGAACAATAAGCGATGCAGTGGAATTGGATTAGTGGAAAACATATGGCACAAGCGCACCAAAATCTGTCTGACATGAACAAAAATGGCTTTTAAAATATTGGCCGGTACAGACAATCTTTCTAGTTTCTCCTCAGTTTATATATATATCCATGTGAATTTATATGTTTTATATGGACATATTAATCTATATTTCCATGTCCATTATTAATGTTCATGCCACTTTTCGATATACAAGGGGAGGTCAAGAAAAATAATAATTTTTTTAGAAAAGATAGTTCATGAATTGAGAAAAATGAAGAAAAGAGAACAAGGACAATGCTGTTAATTTAAGTCTTATGACGCTCTTCAATCTATTATGTTGATCATAGTATGCAAGGATGTAGAGAGTAATTCAAGAATTTGGGGCCAATAATCGCATTATGTAGACAAGTGAGGGTAATAGGGCATTGCAATTCAATTAACATTTTGTATATAAAGAAATTCGTAGAACCTAGGCTATGGAGCATCTGAAGAAATTCATAGAAGCTTGGAGGTTTTGGAGAAATTCATAGATGTAGGAGCAGTGGTGATCGAACGGTGCCAAATTTTTCTGATAAAATAAATTGGAGATGAGTTTGGATGATTGAGAAAATAAAAGAAAGATGAGGAAATAAAGCAATTAATGAGAGATAAAATGTTGACCGGAGAAGGGAGTTGTATGCTAGGGTAATTTATGAAGATGAATGAAAAGTTGTTGGATGCCACATGAATCGTGAAGACAAAGAACATGTGATCCACCTAAACTTGTATTAATTAGACAATTAAAATGCCTATATCAACTTATATGTATTAATTCTATATCCCCATGTAATTCACACATATTCAGTAGTCCGTATCTATGTTTCCCATTTTGTAATATCATTTTATGCTTCATGTCCATATTTCACTGATTTTCTTAAGTCTTTTTACAAATTCTGTAGGGTATATTTATATGCAAACAAAGGAAAATCCATCCCTAGTCAACTAGCCATTTGGAGGAGAGAGGAGCCAGTGGTCCCGCGGTCAGACGTGGTCCCGGGACAGATGTTGTCCCGCAGACAGAAGTGGTCCTGGGGAAAAGTGGTCTCGGGGAGAAGCGGTCCCATATTCTTCTTTAATCCAAACGACTACATAATGTCACCTAGGCCCCTAAGTAATTCAGAGAAGGCTTTTAAGCTTCATGGTTATTCATAGGATTGGATCACGAGGTGATCGCCCTAATGGATCTCTCGTACGGAGACAAAACGATCTGATCGGTATGGTTGGGGCGTTTGCGTTCCAGGTGTTGGTGTTTTGCGCCCTGACGTTCCGCGTTCCACCCATCGCCTTCTGACATCGGGGAGTTGGCTCCCCAGCGCCTTGTATCCTCGAGGAGTCTACATCCCAACGCCTCTCGAGTCCCGATCTTGCACCCCGACAATTCCCGACTGAGCGCCCAGAGGATTTCCAACCTTGTGATCCACAATAGCTCTTTTCCTTCTTTTATTCACTTTGATCAATACTTCCCCTCAACCTTAGCCGCAATGAAATTAAGACTAAGCTTGGAAGTCTCACAAACCCCCACCTCATTAAAAACCTTAGAGAGAGAACCACTTGGATCAAAACTCTCCGAAGGAAAAAAGAGTGTGTGATCTATGAGAGAGGGGACCTTTGATCAAGGTCTGATAAGGTCCACGAGTCCTAGTTTGGGGTAGATGTGTTCACAAACTTTGAGACTCGCAACTTTAGTAAATATATCTGCCAATTGGTCTTCGCTTTTGGTGTAGCATAGAAGTGTTACACCTTATTCAATCTTCTCACAAATCTTGTGACAATCTATCTCAATGTGTTTTGTTCTTTCATGAAACACGGAGTTAGATGCGATGTTAATAGCAGGTTGGTTGTCACAATGCATGGTGATAGGTTTAGATGATTCAATGCCAAGATCTTTGAGTAGCGCTTTCAACCATCTTAGCTCACTTGTAAGCTTTCTCATAGCCCGATATTTGGCTTTCACACTTGTGCATGACACTACTTTTTGCTTTTTAGTCTTCCAAGTTACTAAGTTTCCTCCAATGAATGTACAATAGTCCGTTGTATATTTCCGATCATTCCGATCACCGGCCCAATCCGCATCCCAATAGCCAACAATCTCAGTATCATTATTCTTTCCCATCCAAATTCCACGTTCTTGACTTCCTCTCAAGTAGTGTGAGATTCGTTCTACCATATTCCAATGATATACCGTGGGGCTTTGCATGTGTTGATTCACTTGATTCACCGCATAACATATGTTCGGCCTTGTCATTGTTAAATAAATTTGTTTTCCCACAAGTCTTCTATATTGAGGTGCATCCATGTAAAGTGTATCATCTTGCTCCCCCTTTCGACTGACCTTGTAGCCATCTTCAAGAGGTGTTTTGGCCTTCTTGGAACTTAAATTTCCTGTCTCATGAACAAGATCAAGAGTGTACTTTCGTTGAGAAAGAAAAAGTCTTCTGAAGACTGACACACTTCTATGCCAAGAAAGTACTTTAATTCCGCAAGGTCCTTGATGTCAAAAATACTTTTAAGATAAGTTTTGGTTGAGAAGATACCGTCCTTGTCATTATCGGTAATGATCAAGTCATCGACGTAAATAAGGACCACAATCATTCCATTCAGGCCATTCGATGTGAAGAGTGTGTGATCCGCTTTCGACTTATGGAAGCCATGCCACGATCTCGGAAAGTGAAGCTCAACTTATGGTACCATGCCCGAGGAGATTTTTTAAGACCGTAAATTGCTTTGTCAAGTCGCAGAACTTTCCCGGGGCGTATGCTCGCTTCAAGACCGGGAGGAGGATACATATATACTTCATCTTCTAGTTTTCCTTGGAGGAATGCATTCTTGACATCCATTTGTCATAGTTCCCGCTCTAAGTTAGTAGCCAAAGAGAGTTCAACACATACTATGTGTAGCTTGGCAACGGGTGCAAATGTAACAGTGTAGTCTTGACCATATGTTTGGATGAAGCCTCTTGCAACTAGTCGGCATTTGTACCGTTCAATGCTCTCATCACTTTTATACTTTACCGTAAATATCCACCGAGAAGTGAAAGCTTTTTTTCTGGGTGGTAAGTCCGATTCATCCCATGTATGGTTCTTGTCTATAGAATTGCATTCATCCATGATTGCATCTCTTCATTCCTTTCGGTCTATTGCCTCCTCATAGGTCTTAAGAATATGTTAAAGTTCAATTTTTCCAAGAAACACCTGATGATCATAAGGGACAAGGTCAAGAGAACAAACCACTTGAGTTGGATGAGCAACTACATTATTGTTGTAGTAGACCACCGATGTCTTTAGTTGGGTACTACGCCTTAAAGGTTGTGCCGCAGTTTCGGATGGAGTGATACTAACTGGACCATGATGTATATGTGGTTCAGTATAATCTGGTTCTTCTTGAATTGACTCACTATCATCAACTATTCTCGGTCCTTGGCTTGTTGAGGTTAATGATGGATCACTCGGTGCCTCATGCATTCCATTTGATGTTTTGGTATTACATTCGTCTCTTGGTGATGGCATGTTTGGGGAGGATTGTTCTCTTTCACCAATATTTTGAAGGAGGAGTCAGAGACTTTCATTTCGATCTTGTGTTGAGTTTTTAAGATCTCTAAGATCATCCCACTCTGTTTTATCAAAATAGCCCTTATCCTCTTAGAACTTGACATCCCGAGAGACATATATCCTTTGATTGATTGGATCAAGACACTTGTACCCCTTTTGTGTCGTTGAATATCCAAGAAATATACACTTTGTGCTCTTGTCATCTATCTTTGTGTGTTGTTCACGTGGAATTCAAACGAAACACACACAACTGAATACTCTTAGATGCTGAATAAACGGTTTTGAACCATTGAGTACCTCATATGGTGCCGAGTCTTGAAGAACTTTAGTTGGGATTTGGTTGATGAGATAACATGCCATTAATACCGTATCTTCCCAATATCGTTTTGGTACTTTCATGTGATACATCATGGCTCTTGCTACTTCCATAAGGTGTCGATTTTTCCTTTCCGCAACACCATTTTATTGTGGGGTATAAGGACAAATCATTTGATGAATTATTATATGCTTGTTCAAGTGATCTTTGAATTTGGTGCTTGTGTATTCACCTCCACTATCTGATCGTAGTGTAGTACCTTTATTTTTGAATTAAATTGGTGATACACATAATTTTGGAAATTGATGAAGGCATCAAACACAGGGTCTTTGGAAGCCATCAATGTTACCCAAGTGTATTTTGATTTTATATCAATGAAGGTTACAAAATACTTAAGGTTATCCCTAGATGAACAAGGTGATGTCCACACATCCGAGTGAATTAAGTCAAAAAAATTCTCATAAATAGTATTAGATTTTGGAAAGATTGATTTGCAATGTTTTCCTAAGATACAAGCCTCACAAGTACTATGATCAAACGAAATCTTAGGTAAAATTAAACTTAAGGCTCTAGAATGGGGATGGCCAATCTAGCATGCCAAACCGAGTTAAAACAAGATCCAACATTTAAATTTAAATTGTTAACGGAAATATAGTGAGATAAACTTGGTGAAGATTCTTCTAAAACATATAATTCATCTTTAGCTCTTCCTCCTCCAAGTGTGTTTCCACTCTTAATATTCTGAAATTGCACATGGTTAGGACAAAATATAGCATAACAATTTAAATCGGATGTGGTTCTCTTAACCGAAAGGAGATTTGATGTGAAACTTGGCATATAGAAAGCTCTGGTTTTTCTAGAAAAAAATTCAAATCTCCTATTCCTTGAATTGGTACTTTCTCCACACTAGCAATAATGACATTTCCTACGGTTGGCTTAACATTTTCTATCAACCTAGGATTGCTTATCATGTGGTGTGAATCACCAGAATCAACAATTAAGGAATTTGAGGAATTTTGAGAAAGATAAGAGATATTGGAATCCTTTAGATTGGCAATGGCCTTGATGATTTCTTCAAGATCGGATCTTCTTACAAGATCTCCATGAGACTTAGCATTCATGGCCATTGCTCCTCCGGTTTTGAAACCTTCCGCCTTCTCACCCTCACTAATTTCTCCTTGCACCATTTTTGCTTTTTGTTCTCTCCACTTATTTAGTTTAAGATGAAGATTAAGGATCCGACATTTTTCTTTAGTGTGGCTTTTCTTTTTGCATTGTTCACACATGACATTCAGCTTGTCATCATTCTTATAATTCACCTTGTGGGTGGTGATGAGCTCCCTTTTTTCATTTATTAGACCAATATTTCCTTGCTCCTTTTGAACTTGAGCACACACCTCATCCACACTTCGAAAACTCTTTTCCCTTAAGATAGACTTGACAAGATCATTGTAACCCGGATTTAATCCTCCAAGTAGACCAAATACCTTATCTTGCTCACATCTTGTATATTTTGAACAAGGGGATCCGTGGTGTTTGGCCTTAACATTTCAAGTTCTGACCAAAGAACTCTTAGCTTCCCAAAATAGTCCTCAAACTCCATATCTTCTTGCCTAACTGAGTTGAGAGTTCTCTTGACTTCAAAAACCCAAGTGAGATTGGAGAAATTTGCATAGAATTTCTTGAGGGTGTTCCTTAGTTCCTTGGCTGTTTCACAAAAGAAGTAGGATTCAAGGAGACGAGGGTCAAGAGAGGCTGTTATTATCGCCATCACGGTTTGATCTTCTTGAAACCATTTTTCATCATCGAAGGCTACCACATTGGAAGTTCCTTCTTTCCCTTTTCCCTTGTCACCTACACATGTGGCTTTGTCTTGTGGAGGTTCGACATGACTCCAAAACCCACGGCTACACAAGGTCATTCTTGCGGTTCTTGACCACAACATATAATTTGGCCCCTTAAGTATCATCAGAATACAAGCTCCTTTATGAGATTCCATGGCGTCTTAAAGGGAGAGAGAAAATTTTAGACTAAAGGTTGGGACGGAATATTAGAAGAGATTGAGAGTGGAGATTAAGAGAAAAACAAGATCTTTATTGCTCTGATACCATGATAGAATTTGAGAGAAAGAGTTGAAGATTCATGTGTAAAGAATATAGAATCAATAGAGAATTAGATGAAGAAATTTCATTGATTTTCTTAAGTATTTTTACAAACTCTTTAGGGTATATTTATATCGAAATAAAGGAAGACCTATCTCTAGTCAACTAGCCGTTTGGAGGAGAGAGGCGCCAGTAGTCTCGGGACAGATGTGATCCTGCGGACAGAAGTGGTCCGATGTACTTCTTTAATCCAAACGGCTATGTAATGTCACCTTGGCCCCTAAATGAATCAGGGAAGGCCTTTAAGCTTTATGGTTCTTCATAGGATTAGATCCTGAGGTGATCAACCTAATGGATCTCTCGTACGGAGACAAAACGATCAGATCAGTACGGTTGGGTCTTTTGCGTTCTAGGTGCTGGTGTTTCTCGCCCTGACGTTCTGCGATCCACCCATCGCCTTCTAACATCGGGGAGTTGGCTCCCTAGCGCCTTCTGTCCTCGAGGATTCTGCATCTCAATGCCTCTCGAGTCTCGATCTTGTGCCTCGACGATTCCCGAGTCCTATCTTGCACCCAAATGATTCCCGATTGAGCGCCTCGACGATTTCCAACCTTGTGACCCACGATAGCTCTTTTCCTTCTTTTATTCACTTTGATCAATAGTTATGCCAGGGCCACAAGGATAATTTTGTCTTTTTGATGTCCTGCAACCCAATGTTTTGTGGCATTTTAGACAAATTAAAACTCCTATGGCATTTGTGACAATTTTAATATCTAAAACGACATTTCCGATAACATTCCCAATTTTCTATACATCGATAAGATATAAGTTATATTACACATGTATTAAATGAGTTAGATAAGCAATATATTTGAAAACTTGGTAAGATATAAGTTGAGCAGATAGCAATAGTATTTACTCGGTAACAACATATGTTCCACGGAATAAAGAAAAAATAACATGAATATCCAACATATCTAATGTGTGTCAAACTGTAACATAACAATTATATTATTGTGTAAAAGCTGCATAATATCAGTTTATATAATTGTTTACTGTATATAATAAATATGTTAGAGGTACTTACATTTATGCGCACAAGTAAATAAAAACCTTACCTGGTAACATATCTATATAATTATTTGACATATGTAATAAATATGTTAGATGTACATATATATATATAGATAAATTAAAACTGAAAAGTTATTACTTTGGTTACATTGTTTAAAGGGGTATATTGGGTATTTTTCAAAAAATACACTAAATATATTTTTGAAAAGTGTCAAATTTTGATTTTTGAAAACTTGTATATATATGTTATATTTTCTCAAGATTACTTCCACGGTAGTTGTTACTCAGTTGTAAAATATATTGGAAATTTATGTATATTGAATAACATGAAATAAACAATATCAAATTGATGTGTTAGATTTAATGTCTCTATATGCTGATATGTCTATAGTCGAGTGGTTCATCACTTAGACCAATTGTTGGCATGTAAGGACTCTTTGCCTTCTCCTTCTTCAAACTCCAATTTGTGACTTCGAGTTCTACCACTGTAACTGAGGTTAAAAAGGTTTTGAACCCATGACAAAAAGAGATTTAAAGTCTTCTTATTTGTTCAAAATTGGTTGTTGATAAGTTCAACATTTTTTTAGCATTGGGTTAATCCAAGACTTAAGTGATTTGTAAGTAAAATTTTTGAATACTAACATGTAGTTCTTTTTTCTAGTCAATAATATTTTATGTATATATATATATATATATATATATATATATATATTAATTTAGAATAGTATTAAATATAGAAAAAGCAATTGAGGAATTATGTCATAATCGATAATTGCAAAAAAAAGTATTTTCTCTACCTACCTACTTCTTTTAGTAAACCTTAGTTGGTGGATGCTCTTTCTATAGCCGAAGATTTTCCAATTTGGTCGCCGTCTGAACCATGGCCTCCTTGGAACCTTCCATCTCTTTTATGTCGCCTCTTTAGCTTTTCTAATTTCCCCCATCTCCTCTCTTCCCCATATGTTCCCTATATATCTGCATCGACGACTAATCCCACGACACCAACTACTAAGCTTCCAGCTCACTCTCTAACGCATTATCTGTTAGCAAAAATATAAAAGCTCAAAATTCAAAGAAATCTATATATGATATATTGCAATTATCATTGCATCTATAGTAGTTAGTCTCAAAAATACAACACTATATTTCTAGACAACTCGGATTGAATCACTACTCATTGTGGAGAAGGCTTTTTAATTACAAGCAATGTAGTAATTGTTAATCTTAGCAACATCCCTATTTTTGAGATTGCAAATATAGTCCCCAAAAACATCATCCGGAAACATGTGACCAGTTCCCTCAAACCTCACTTGACTCCATCAGTCTCGATGCTTAAGGTCAATAACCTTCCAGATAAGTCTCTTAAACATCTTGCTCCACCATCAGTTTCACCACATGGAACCCAAAAGTATTTATACCTAATGTTGTTTCCAAAAACGAGCTTGTTAGTTTTGAGATGAATGAATTTATAATAGTTTGTAGAATGAAGTATGTGAGAATGTGAGACTTTGAGAGTCAATTTTGTGTAAAGTATTGAGAGTAATGAACCTCAAAGGGTTAAAATTTTGTTGTTTTCTATTAAATTGTTAATATATAGAGATACTAGAACCTTAGGTTTCTTTGGTACAATCTCTTCTCATAATTTTGCTAGGTGCTATGCCTTTGTTCAGGTATCGCCTAACGAGTTATTACGAAAGTGGAAATAAATGAAAAAGTACTTGGGGATTAGTTTATTAACTAATTTTCATGTAATTTATTATCTAATTTCATGTTTTAAAAAACTAATTCTCATGTTATTTCAACATTCACATATGTTAATGACGTAGTGTTATCATTTTAATTTATTTTATCTTGGTCTTGTTAATTCTCATGTTAATGATGTATTTTATCTTGGTCTTGTAGTCATTGTCCAAGGATCCAATTTTCTATAAGTATCTTCATTGCCATCTTCGAAGATTACAAATACATCAACATTTTGCTCTCTGATTTTCTCTCTCTTGCTTGTTAAAGAGCCTAACATTAAATTGGACATATACTAGATTGTTTAAGCGACTAGCATCTAGTTTATTCTTTTTATTAGTATAGATCTGCAATATAAAATTAAAATTGTCATTCATATACAATATGAATTTCCTTAAAATTATTTAAGAGATAAAATAAAAGAGGCCAATCCCCTTCGAAGCTACTCCAATTTATTTCACATACATAAAAAGTAGAAGTTAAAGAGAGAATTCAGGTCACTAACTTCTACAAAGTTGGTGCACCACATCCTTAAATTGACCATAAATTGCCTACGGTTAATCAAGTAAAATCATTTATCACATAAGAAACCTAAATGATCAAATAAAGATAATTAAAGTAAGAAGACAAATCTAGATCGAAGTTGCCATCTTTCTTTTCACATCCTTTTAGTGCTAAGCTTTTACCAAATGACCCAATTCTATATTTGTAGAGATGAACTTCATAATTCATGACCTTATCTTGCTTGTCAAAATCATGATGATAAAAACTTTGTACACATCTCATGAATCTTTCTATGATTTCCACATCATATTAGATATTGGAGTATTTGTATAAGTAAAACGGGTTGAGGAAGTATGCATCCATACGTTAAGGAGAATCTAACATATCCTTTCATGTTATCATCAATATCTGTAAGATGGGATGGTAATTCTTCTCCAAATATTCAGAATTTTCTTGGATAGACTTTTTATCTTCTAAAATCTCACCAAAATTAAACCCCATTGAAGGTATCTTCTCTCCATCTACTAGCCTTAGAACCTTGACTAGAGGGGTGAAGATCTTCAAAATAACCATCACACTACTCCAAAATGAAAAAATTCTCACAATATCAAATACATTCTTACCCTTCATAGACTTAGAATGCTTACAGTCATATCAGTCATCATCGCCAAACATGTTTTTTAGGTGTGCATTCTTCTCATATAGACTATGAAATGTCAAGAAGCAAGTTGCAAACATGGTTGCTCTTGGTCTCACAGTATCCCCCTTCTTTGTATATATTCTCATCCCCATAGATAATATCTTATGACGAGCGTATACAAAGATGGTTATATCATTTGCTTGATCTATTACTTTAGCAATCCCATGTAACTTGGAAACTCCCTCAAGCATCCACAGTGTGCGCAGCACATCCAGACCAGAGTATTCTCGGTCTTTTCTCTTTGAGCATCTTTGCAGCCGAGACATTGTTAATAGCTGTATCAGTCACCACTTACACAATCTTTTCAGCTTTTATATCCTCAATGCACTTGTCAATGTACTTGAAAATATACTCACCCGTGTGAGCATATTTAGAAGTACTTTTTGCATAAAGAAAGCAAGTAGCTCATCTTGAGTTTACACACGAATTCATTATGCTTCTTTTTCTCATGTGAGTCCACATATATGTCATCAATGAAAAATCATCTTTATCCCATTCTTCTTCTAAACTCTTTAACTTCTTATTTGTATTTTGTTGTTCTTCATTTAGAAATGGTTCTCTCAGCTCATACTAACTTGGATGAATCCAACCATGCCCAAACTATCATACTACTTTACAAAATAATCTGAACTATCATTGTCAATTGCGTTGAAAGGAATATTTGACTGGTAGACCCATCTAGCATAATATTGGTGCACAACCTGTGTTTTATCTTTAGAAATGGCATCATGGATACTTTGTTGTCACATCTGTGCAGATAAAGAACCTTCAAGATCAATGCGAATCACATACTGATCAAGAGGCCCTTGAAAATTATGAGCTTTAAGTGTTTCAAGCTATATTTGGAGTTTGTTAATAATGATGTCCTTATCTATATTCACCTTTGCCCTCAAATCTTCCTCATTTTTCCGCTTCTCATTTTTCTTGTTTTTCCTTCAATAATCGCCTTCTTACACTTCTCTTGATCCTCTTTAGTTGACACAAGACAACATGATACATTTTTTTTTTCTGATGAACAATGTGAAATCTTTCTCACATGCTTTACACTTCACTCTGTCTAGACTTCTTGGATCACACATGACACCATATTTTCATCCTATATCAGTTGGGTTCTGCTTAAGAGGTGGAAGTGTATCTGCTGGTGGATCATCCATCTTTTCATAATTTGGAAAAATGAGAAAAATTCGAATAACAATCTAAATTCATAAGGTTCAAAGAGATAACACTTACAAAACTATGCATTTAGATAATTGGTGAAAGACTGAGACTTTTGTTTGAACACATTATCTCAAAATTGTTTTGTCTAACTCGTTGAAAAAAATTGCTTAGCTTCAAAACTTTATACATATATGATTTTTCTATGTTAAATTTAGTATCTGACATTAGTAAGCAACTAGAAAATTAGTTTATATTTTATTAATTATAAAGATTAAAAATTGTCACAAAAGATTATAAGTCATATAATGTATAGGCTTCTTATCATCGACCATGATCAAGTTCTTTAAATTATAAAGGTGACATACAAAGACTTAACAAAAATTTCTTATATGACCTATTATTTCTCTTTCACACAATCATTTCATCACAAGCGGTGTACAATTCTTAGTAAGACAACCATTAACATCAACAACGAACAAGACAAGTGCATTTCATATGAATAAAGACGAAACGAGAAAAATAAGAACAAGAGAATTTGTCGAGTTAGAATGAAGAGGAATTCTTGGTGAAAAAATATTTTTATTCACACAAATGACTTTGAAACTTTCACACCAATCGGCCAATTTTTTCTACTTTCTTTATTGGAGCAGCCGATTTTACAATTTACTCGGCGACTAATTAATTTTCATACCCATAAGTAGAATTTTTCGGCCGAGAATACATCAACTCTGCTGCCATTTAGAATAAGGGGTACAACATCAAAGAATGTAAAGTGACATGTCTTAGGAGAGAGAAAAGTGTTTTTCCCTAGAATTCAAACTTAACCATACATGTGATCTTGACTCTAACCACTGTAGTTCAAATTTAAACTCATCCTTTTGGTCTTCCCACACCCTTTTTGG
>JAKUCM010001180.1:0-2500 GCA_023374145.1 Lepidium sativum | reverse complement strand
CTGCCCAGCCCACCAAGTCTCATGATACTCGGAAAAAATACTGAGAAACATATTGTGACATAAAGAGAAACAAAATATTAACTTAAATGAAAGAGAAAGAAAGAAGTTACTTTAGACTTTCAGACCAGCTTTGATATTATGAATTCACCTTTGCTCAATGGATGCTAACACTCGTTCAACTGTATTTTTTCTAGTTGCAAGATTGCACCTCATTATCACATGACCAACAAAGAGCATACCACGAAGTACTCTCATTACCAATCATGGGACCAAGGAAGAATCGATGTTATTTGGCAATGAACAGTTTTTGATGTCCAAATAACGAAAACAGGGTTATGATTCTGCATTGCCTGCCAAAATACAAGCATAGACACTCTAAACATAGATATTTACAAAACCTGAAATTGCTTTCTACTCAAAAGACACTCAAATCAAACTGAGTTGACCAAGTTTCAAACCCTAAGATTGGTTTTAAAATGTTTAACACCCTAACAAGGAATGCAACATCAATTATAGTTACCAAACCTAAGATCGTTTTCAAATGAACAAAAACCTAAAGAAGACTACAATCATATCATTGATTTCAAAGTTACAATACCCTAACATCATGTTAGATTTCAAAAGCTAAGATCGATTTCATGTACAGCTCACATCTTTCCTGCATTTGTGACCATAAGTAAGTTGCCTCTACCAACACCAACAATCATTTTTGTTCTAGATGCCCACCCCACCAATTATCATGATACTCGGAAAAAATACTAAGAAACATAATGTGACTGGTAGAGAAACAAAATTTTAAATTAAATAAAGAGAAAGAAAGAAGTTACTTTAGACTTTCCATGACTCGCTTTGATATTATGAATTCACCTTTGCCCAATGGACGTCAACACTCGTTCAAATATATTTTTTGAGTTATAGGAATGCAACTCATTATCACATGACCAACAAAGCGCATACCACAAAATACTCTCGTTACAAGTCTCCACACCAAGGAAGGATTGATGTTATTTGGCACCGAATAGTTTTCGATATCCAAATAATGAAAAAATTGTTATGATTCTGCATTGCCTGCCAAAATATGAGCATAGATATGTACAAAACCTGAAATTACTTGCTACCAAATCACAAAATCCTAAAGAAGACTTCAATAAATTCATTAATTTAAAACATACAATACCTTAACATCATCTTAGATTTCAAATGCTAAGATCGATTTTATGATCAACTCACATGTTTCATGCATTCGTAACAAAAAGTAAGATGTCCTCACTGCCCAGCCCACCAAGTCTCATGATTCTCGGAAAAAATACTGAGAAACATATTGTGACATAAAGAGAAACAAAATATTAACTTAAATGAAAGAGAAAGAAAGAAGTTACTTTAGACTTTCAAACCAGCTTTGATATTATGAATTCACCTTTTGCTCAATGGATGCTAACACTCGTTCAACTGTATTTTTTCTAGTTGCAAGATTGCACCTCATTATCACATGACCAACAAAGAGCATACCACGAAGTACTCTCATTACCAATCATGGGACCAAGGAAGAATCGATGTTATTTGGCAATGAACAGTTTTTGATGTCCAAATAACGAAAACAGGGTTATGATTCTGCATTGCCTGCCAAAATACAAGCATAGACACTCTAAACATAGATATTTACAAAACCTGAAATTGCTTTCTACTCAAAAGACACTCAAATCAAACTGAGTTGACCAAGTTTCAAACCCTAAGATTGGTTTTAAAATGTTTAACACCCTAACAAGGAATGCAACATCAATTATAGTTACCAAACCTATGATCGTTTTCAAATGAACAAAAACCTAAAGAAGACTACAATCATATCATTGATTTCAAAGTTACAATACCCTAACATCATGTTAGATTTCAAAAAGCTAAGATCGATTTCATGTACAACTCACATCTTTCGTGCATTTGTGACCATAAGTAAGTTGCCTCTACCAACGCCAACACTCATTTTTTGTTCTAGATGCCCACCCCCACCAATTATCATGATACTCGGAAAAAATACTAAGAAACATAATGTGACTGGTAGAGAAACAAAATTTTAAATTAAATAAAGAGAAAGAAAGAAGTTACTTTAGACTTTCCATGACTCGCTTTGATATTATGAATTCACCTTTGCCCAATGGACGTCAACACTCGTTCAAATATATTTTTTGAGTTATAGGAATGCAACTCATTATCACATGACCAACAAAGCGCATACCACAAAATACTCTCGTTACAAGTCTCCACACCAAGGAAGGATCGATGTTATTTGGCACCGAATAGTTTTCGATATCCAAATAATGAAAAAATTGTTATGATTCTGCATTGCCTGCCAAAATATGAGCATAGATATGTACAAAACCTGAAATTACTTGCTACCAAATCACAAAATCCTAAAGAAGACTTCAATAAATTCATTAATTTAAAACATACAATACCTTAACATCATCTTAGATTTCAAATGCTAAGATCGATTTTATGATCAACT
>JAKUCM010001179.1:0-23520 GCA_023374145.1 Lepidium sativum | reverse complement strand
ATAGGGGGCTCTAAGTACCTAAACTAATACATCAATACAGCTGAAATTTTCATCATTACAATAGAGGGATTTGAGTAGATCAAATATGTCTTTCAGAGGTATTAAGTCTTTGTATGAGCTTTTATAGATGACATTAGGTGCTGCAGTTGCAGGTTGAATGTCACGATCATTTGATGGCTTTCTTTGATTGAATTTGATGGACTTGTAAGTTGCTGAGCCCAATTCTGATTTGATCTGCTTTTGGACTGCAAAAACAGATTTGTAATCACATGTTTTTGTTGTTGTGTTGTTATGCTAATCATAATGGATATTTGAAGCAAAACCTCTTCTTATCTTTGAGTCTTCACTCTTCCTTTTATTATTTGCAATACTTGAATACTTCTAATGCTTTAGAGTCTTCTCTTCCCTTGATCTTCACTATACTTCACAAGATATTTTACTTTGGAACTATTAAAGCTCTTGTGGTATTTTATGATATGTTAAATTATAATATTAAATAATTTATTTGATTAAATTTTCTTAATAACTGGTATTCAACTAAAAATTAAACTAAATGGAATATAACTCACTCATCTTTTGGGATTGAAGATTTTTGTTTTATCCTATGATCTTAAGATATGATTTGGTAAGAGTTAAGATATGATAGCAAACAAGAGGGATAAATTCCATTTTACACTAAGCCGTATATATACATTTTACGGGTTTTTTTTTTGGGTCGTTACATTATTACCGTTTTTGTCAACAAACATAATTGTCTTGACTATACAAAAAAAAGAGTCAAATGCTACATTTGTCCATTTAAAACATAACACGTGGCAGAATCTTTAGCTGCCATCGACTTTCCAATCTCTGCCCTTTTCATTTCTGGTGTTGCCTTCTGCGATTTCTTCCCGACGCCGAAGAAACCTAGCAGCTTGTAATTATTGTCACTTCACGCCGAGTTTTGTATTCTAATTTGCTCACCAACTTTGAAACGAACGTGATTCGCTTTCGCCATCGACAACCAAGCGAAGATCCCATAATTTTCCAATTGCTTGGAAGGTGATTTTAGCTTTGCTGTCTGTGTTACCATTTGATTATTTTTTCTAAAATACTTGGAATTTCATTGATTTGAAAAATGGGTCTCTTTCAATGTTCTAAATGACGATCTTTTTGGTTGGTTGAGCTTATGATCCAAACATGGAATTAGGGTTTTGTGTGTTCCGATTCTGAGATCTGTTCCTTTTTATGCCTCTATTAGTAGGTGTCAGGTGAATCCTTGTGGGATAATGTTAAGTGTATCGTATTGAAATCAAGTAGTTGAAGAAATCCTCTTCAAATGCAATGCCTAATGGCTGATGGAGCTTTGATTACTCTAGATTCCGACGATATTTTGTCAACGGAACATGCTTTAGCTGTCGGTAAAGAGTTTCCCGATGTGGAAACTTGCAGAAGAACTTTGAAAGATTTAGCTATAGCTTTGCATTTTGATCTCCGTATTGTCAAATCAGACCGTAGTCGATTCATAGCCAAATGCTCTAAAGAAGGTTGTCCGTGGCGTATCCATGCCGCTAAATGTCCAGGAGTTCAGACATTCTCGGTTAGGACGCTTAACGGTGAGCATACTTGTGAAGGTGTACGTGATCTCCATCATCAGCAAGCATCGGTTGGTTGGGTTGCTAGATCAGTAGAAGCTCGGATTAGGGATAATCCTCAATATAAACCGAAGGAGATATTGCAGGATATACGAGACGAACATGGGGTTGCAGTTTCTTATATGCAGGCTTGGCGTGGGAAAGAGCGAAGTATGGCTGCGCTTCATGGGACTTATGAGGAAGGGTATCGGTTTCTTCCTGCGTATTGTGAGCAGATAAGACTGGTCAATCCTGGGAGTTTCGCTTCAGTGTCCGCTTCAGGACCAGATAACTGTTTCCAGCGGTTGTTCATTGCATATCGAGCATGTATCTCAGGTTTTTTCAGTGCTTGTAGGCCTCTTCTTGAATTAGATAGAGCACACCTTAAAGGGAAGTACTTGGGTGCGATCCTATGTGCTGCAGCTGTTGATGCAGATGACGGTTTGTTTCCATTAGCTATCGCGATTGTGGATAATGAAAGTGATGAAAACTGGTCGTGGTTTCTCTCAGAGCTGAGGAAGGTTCTCGGGATGAATACTGATAGCATGCCAAGGCTCACAATACTCTCAGAGAGACAGGGCGGAATCGTAGAAGCAGTAGAAACTCATTTCCCGACTGCTTTCCACGGGTTTTGTCTTCGTTACGTAAGTGAAAACTTCCGGGATACATTCAAGAATACAAAGCTGGTAAATATCTTCTGGAATGCTGTTTACGCGGTCACAGCAGCGGAATTCGAATCAAAAATAACTGAAATGATCGAGATATCACAGGATGTGGTTCCGTGGTTCGAAGTTTTCCCTCCGCATCTCTGGGCTGTAGCATATTTCCAAGGTGTGAGGTATGGACATTTCGGTTTAGGGATCACAGAGGTATTATACAATTGGGCTCTTGAGTGTCATGAACTCCCAATCATACAGATGATGGAACATATTCGGCATCAGATATCATCTTGGTTTGATAACCGCCGTGAGTTGAGCTTGAGATGGAACTCAATACTCGTGCCATCCGCAGAGAGACGGATAACTGAAGCAGTTTCCGACGCGCGGTGTTACCAAGTATTGCGAGCAAACGAGGTCGAGTTTGAAATTGTGTCAACAGAGAGAACGAACATCGTGGATATACGATCACGGGTTTGCTCATGCCGTCGCTGGCAGCTTTATGGATTGCCATGCGCTCACGCAGCTGCAGCACTGATCTCGTGCGGTCGGAATGTGCATTTGTTTGCTGAACCGTGCTTCACAGTGTCTAGTTATCAGCAGACGTATTCACAGATAATTGGGGAGATTCCTGATAGAAGCATGTGGAAGGAAGAAGGAGAAGAGTTCGGAGGAGGTGGGAGCTTGAGGATACGACCGCCAAAAACGAGGAGACCACCTGGTAGACCGAAGAAGAGAGTGGTTAGAGTTGAGAATATGAAGAGACCGAAGAGGATTGTGCAATGTGGAAGGTGTCATTTGCTTGGACATTCTCAGAAGAAATGCACACAGCCTATTTGATGAAACCGTTTTACTACTTTGTTTTACTTTCTTACCTGTCTTCTTTTATCTTGTTTTGATGTAACTCGTAATGTTTTAATGTTGGTCTGTTTTTTTTTGTAGACACTTGTCGTCAGTGGAAACAATAGGTGATAGATGGCTTAACTTAACCGGGTTTTACCTAAATTGATGTTTTTCCAAACAATTGGATTCACAAAACTTTATATTCATAAACCTTCGAATTCCATTATGCGGCAACTTCTTTCAGTATATTTTCTGTTTTTTGGATCGAATTAGACCAAATGGTTTGTGTTGAACCGAATTTAGCGATTTCGGTTAAGTTCTCAGTGTCCTTTAGCTTGATTTTCGGTCAGTTTCGG
The DNA here is from genome assembly GCA_023374145.1 of Lepidium sativum. Classification (NCBI taxonomy): domain Eukaryota; kingdom Viridiplantae; phylum Streptophyta; class Magnoliopsida; order Brassicales; family Brassicaceae; genus Lepidium; species Lepidium sativum. Next base: position 20,052 of record JAKUCM010001179.1, on the reverse strand, counting down.
TTTGGGTTGGTTCTGGTTGAATTAGAATTGAAGTGGATGGACACTTTAATTCACGATCGAAGAGGAAATTGCGGGATGAAGCAGCAAATGCGCGAGACGTTTTTGGACCAATTCTACAGAAACAAATGCATAACCACGATTTGTGTTTACCTCTCTGAAAACGAAGAAGAAAACATTTCGGATCTGCTGCTTTCATTTCTCCCCAAAGCTTGAGTCAGGTCAATCCTTCGCAAATGAAAACCTTTTTTCGTCTCATTGATTTTTATTAGAACCTGTGGGTATTGCTTTATTTGATCTGCCAATTCGTTTTTTCGTTCTGGGTATCGTTTGGTTCCTTTCTTTCTCTCGAGTATTTGTTTTACCAAAATGTGATTCATCGTAGATTGGATGTGTGATTCCGTTTGTTGATTGTCATTGTTTGACTGTACTATTCATGCGATCTTGAGTTGACTGAGAAGTAGATCTTATTTACGTTTGAGGCTATGTGGATTTTGTGTTTTGATCGAATTTTGTTTCCTTGATGTGGGATGTGATATATAATTGGCTGATGGTTTTGCCCCTAATTTCGTTTCAGTATTTGATCCTTTTAGATATTGCTTTACATTGATCTTTGTACTATTGTTTTTCTAGTTTGCTTCAAGTTTAAACTATAGAAAGATTTTGACTTTTCTCGATGCTGTTTGGAGGGTTTCTGACAAAGTTCGAGCTTTGATGTATGTGCAGAAGAAAGGTTTTGAAGATTTCCTTGGAAGCTTGCTGCTTGAAGACTAAAGTTATCACGTATTGCTTAGAAGATTGTTAAAAATCAAATATGTCTTTGGCCGAGATAAACAAGGATGAAGTCGACATTGTCATTGGGGCTCTTAATGCTGACCTAACACAATTCTTGACCAGCTGGAAACCTTTCTTCACCGGATTCCATCTGATTGTTGTCAAAGATCCTGAGCTCAAGGAGGACCTCAAGATACCAGAAGGCTTTGATGTAGATGTCTACTCAAAGACTGAAATGGAAAAAGTTGTGGGCGCATCCAATTCCACCATGTTCTCGGGCTATTCTTGCAGATACTTCGGTTATCTCATATCTAAAAAGAAGTACATCGTCTCTATTGACGATGATTGTGTCCCGGCTAAAGATCCCAAGGGGTTTCCAGTGGATGCTGTTTCTCAGCATGTGAACAACCTTGAAAACCCAGCCACGCCTTTCTTCTTCAATACCCTTTACGATCCTTACTGCGAAGGAACAGATTTTGTCCGTGGATACCCTTTCAGCCTTAGAAGTGGTGTCCCTTGTGCTGCATCTTGTGGACTCTGGCTTAATCTAGCTGATCTTGATGCTCCAACACAAGCTCTCAAAACAGAGAAAAGGAATACATCATATGTTGATGCGGTTATGACTGTCCCGGCCAAGGCTATGCTACCAATAAGCGGAATCAACATGGCTTTTAATCGCGAGCTGGTGGGTCCAGCTTTGGTGCCTGCACTTAGAATTGCTGGAGAAGGGAAAGTGAGATGGGAAACACTCGAAGATGTTTGGTGTGGGATGTGCCTGAAACATATCTCTGATCATTTGGGTTACGGTGTGAAAACTGGACTGCCTTATGTGTGGAGAAACGAGAGAGGAGACGCAGTAGAGAGCCTGAGAAAGAAATGGGAAGGAATGAAGCTAATGGAGAAAAGTGTTCCCTTTTTTGAGTCACTGAAATTGCCCGAGACTGCGCTTAAAGTTGAAGATTGTGTGATTGAGCTTGCTAAAGCGGTTAAAGAGCAATTGGGTTCAGATGACCCTGCCTTCACACAAGCTGCTGATGCTATGGTTAAGTGGGTCGAGGTCTGGAATTCTGTTAATTTCAGCGGTTGAAGTAGAATCAATGAATCCATCTCTCGAGGTTAGGTCCCTTTATCACTTCTAAGCGTTTTATCATATGGTCTGAGGGATTTACCAAAGTCGTTTGCTTTTTCTAGTATCATCATGTTTATTTTATCTGCTTATCTAATTATAAGCATGCGTTTTTGAGACTTATAATAATGTAAACCTTGACTGATGAAAACCATGTGGTTCATCTCAACGATGATATCTATTGCTTACCTTTTTCTTCTGGTTCTGGCTTGGTTTCAATCTTGTTTAATTATAAGCATAAATTTGCTACTACTAGCAACTTGGTATATTCACAAAGATACAACAAGCTTTAGTCCTTCCTTTTGTTCTATAAATAAGGATGTTAAAAAGGAATACAAACAATATATATGTCATGCAACCTCAATGGTTCTAGGCTTTGTGTTCCGTGGTTGAAGATGATGATGCTTTGGATTCTAAAGCATTGAGCAAAGACCGAGTGTCTATAAGTTTTTCCCTAAGCAATACATTGTAGTCATAGAGAAGTTGAAATTTCTTCCGGATATCAATTGCATCCACTTCTGAAGCAGAAGACCCTTCAATGAACTCTGCAATAGTAGCTGTATCAGTCCGAGGTTTCAGGATTGAAAGCATCTTACAATAATTAGACCAAAGAATTTCTTCTAGGTCCTTGTTGCAGTTGGTTTTACTCTTACAGAACAATCAATTCAGACACATCTAATTCCCACTTCTACTTTTAAAACCATACAGCTACTGCTACTGAATCAAGATCACTAGAAACAATTGTGGATGTTGTTAAGTTATCAAACATGGTATAAATGTAAGCCATACCCATTGGAGGAGGTGGAGGGATTATATTGTCTTTACTATGAGAAAGCGAATAGCTTTGAGAAGAGCAGCTTAGACTCTTCTTATTTGAGATTTTTTCTCCATGAGCCAAAGAAGAAGACGAATCAAAAGATCTCATTTCTAGGCTTGCAGGTTGTGGAAGTACATTCTGCACAAAAACAAACTATTAAAAACTCAAATGGTCAAAAAGAAAAGGGCAACCCAAATATAAATAGTTACCTTCTCAATACTTAAGCTTCCTTTTTTGTTGGACATAATAGAATGCTCTGTTTTTGTTCTTGATGATGATCCACGTTCCGAATCAGAGCACTTAGGGGATGTTGAAGGCCTCATTAAACCACAGATTTTCGATAACTTTGTTGTTTTGACAGCATCATCGAGCAGTATGCTGCAATCCCATGTGTATGCAACATATCTTCTCAGCTAAGTGAGGAGTAATCTATGAGCAACTTATAATAACAAAAAAGAATACCGCAAGAAGAAAAACCAAAAAGAAAATTCGGCAAAATAATTACTTTATCCCAGTGGTATAGAGCTTTACGACGATTACGTATCTTCCTGAAGACGATATCTTCATTTCGCAGCTTCTTGACCCTGTACTCACACTGTTTAAAGAGCCACGTTACCACCATCCAGGATATGCTCAATAAAAGACTAGACAATTTTCATATACTAGGTAGACACTTGCTAATTTCATGCTTAATGATCTTTCTTATATATTGATAGGTTGCGAACACAAAGTATATTGAAAATGGTCCTTCCAGAATGAATAGTATACACTAAGTAAAGCTGAAGGAAAGGATTCAAACCTGCACTAGCAGGTAGAAAAATATGCCAATACTGATGCAATACAAACCACCAAGATCAGCAAGGAAGCTAACTGTAAAACAGAAAGAAAAGAAAGATACTTCAGTTATAGGTGAAGCTTCTCTAGTATTTTCTAATTGCATACTAGATAAAGAAGGGGACACCGAGTATGCCTCATTTCGCAGCCCATAAACACAAGTTTCCATCTCAAAATTGATAAGAAAAAACTACTAAAACTTGAGGGATTCACAAGAGGTGATTGATAAACCATAAATGGAGTAAAGTTACTTACCAGGACCGAGTATATTTTCATGGTCGATCTCAACAATATAATCAGACAGATAGTTGATGAACAAAGTTGTGTTAAGAATGCCATCCGTTGACCTCCCCATAGAAGCCTGAAGCTGAGTAGTGTCTCGGTAAACAGAGCCAGGAATAAACTCGTGAAACAGAGGTTGGATTAACTTTAGATCATGCAAATGATGGTAAATCCGAGGGAAAAGATTAAACTTCAATATGTTCCCTTCGGTTCCACGGAAAGTAACCGGACTCTCATCAAGAATGCTTCCGTTTCTCAGAATGCCACTAACAAAACTTATATGCTTCTTATTAGCTACATTCTTGGAAGGAAGTGAAGTTAAATTGGAACCCAACAGCAGCGGCAGGAGAACCAGGAAGATCAACGAAATGCCATGACATATAAATGTAATTGCTGGTGAGACGACATTTATTACAATTGAAATTCACAGTTGGTCCTGAAGTTGTATTCCTACAAGTATAGTTTCCTAAACTGGAAAGAGAAGCAACTTTGAAACCACTGAATCCAGGATTACCAGTAAGCACATTGCCAATGCCGCGTAAATTGGAGCAACTCATATCGGAAATAGCAGTGATATTGAACTCCAAATCGTTTTCAAATGAAATTAAATCTGGAGAACCAGTAGCTCTCACGTTGTGAACTTCAATGGTTCTCTTGGTTATGATTTGGTAAAGCAACCTGTGAAGATACTGAAAAGCAAGTCAGTTTCTTGTTAGCAAAAACCAAACAGAAACATTGATTTCTGAATTTCTCATACTCACGCAGCGAATAACCCTATGAATACTATCCAGCTCGCAACAGATAATGTTCCACCAAGTTCCGTTTTGCGTTTCTGACAATTTGCTGATCATCCTGCAAGATTCAAAGTGATGCGAAACCTTGATTGGTACTCAATAAGAAGCAATAAATCAGGGGTAAACGAGAAAGAAGCATCTTCTTACGAGCCAATGCCTAGTGGAGAAGAAGACGTCGAGTCTAGTAATCCACCAACGGAGATTAAACCAGACATTACGACCGTCGCCGAGTTGGTGAATCTCAGAACAAGGCAAAAAAGAAGCCAGGAGATAAGCATCACAAGCGTAGCTTCAAGGAAAACAGCCTGAGATTGCGTGAACTTCCGGATTCTATCGAAATCGAATAACGACTCGGCGAACGATAGACCGCTGTAGCTGATGTCTTTTGTCCGTCGAGATCTTGGACGGCGAACCGAAGATCTCGCAGCTCCATGAGCTCCGGTTAAGGATCTGACCAATCCCGCAGGCGCAGCGCGTGGCGTTGTATGTAATGGAGTCCCGTAGGGCACGCCATCAACACAGAGCTTCGAAACGAAGACAGAGGACAGAAAGGATTGACAAAGAGGAGAAGTTACAAAAGGGGCAAGAAAGGAATTTCCTTTTTACCAAAATTAATTAATATTTTGTCCAGCATTAAAGAACCAGACCACAAAGAAGAAAACCAGCCTGTTAAGTAAATGTCCTGTCTTTGACTTGGTCGAAAGTCAATAAAAATCAAAACCGGCTGGTTTGTTTTATCCGGTCCGGTCTAACAACCATCAAAATTTCCGCCAGACCAAATAAACCGCTAGATTTAATCTCAAACTCCAGAGATTTTTTTCGTTTCTCTAGCTCAAAAACCCCTATCAATAGTTATATGATCATTTTATTTCTATGTAAACCCGTCAAGAATTCATTAGTATAATTTACTTATTATAACTAGATATTTATAGTGATTGGTTTTTTCCTAACACTTTTTTGGGTTAAATCAGGAGGTTTGGGTCTTAGGTATGTATGTATGAGCCCATGTAAAAGCCTCAGTGACCCAAATAAAAGAATTCCAAGTCAAAACTAATTGGCAATGAATAGATGGGTTTAATTCAACAATTCAATTCTGGATTAGATAATTGGGCTTCTTTTTGGGCCGGATCGATTCGGATGGGGCAGTATGAGTTCATGCTCTGATAGCATGTAAAATTATGGGCTTCCAACTCAAAACCAATTGACAATGAGTAAATTGACCCAAGTCTCATATATACTAGAGTTACTTCTCAATCATTAGCGAGGTGGGACATTCTTACAACAAAAAGCGAAGACAATACATTTCAGTATTTTCTGTTCCACGGTCCCAACTACTAGTAGACCAGTCTAGTTCGGGTTTTTCTACTAAGACTTTTATGTTATATGTTCCGATAATCCTGGAAAATTAACATCCAAATAAAATACTGAGTAAAGCCAAACAAAAAGTTGGTCTTGATTATACAAATATTGATGAATAACTAACTCCTATTTGCATGTAAGAATTCAGATGAAAGATCGTTACTTATGGTAAAGCTAAATGATTCTTAATTCTTCATACTTTCTTCTTTCTTCTTTCATCTTCTCTTCTCTGAAAAAATGAATGTTCCCAGAATTAAAAACATGATGTGAAGCAAAAGGAATACAACGTTTGTGCTGTGACATATATTAGAAATGATGAAGCATGAAGTAGAGAAGATCATTGTGAGCCACAAAAGACTGAAATTTTCTTTCTTTTTGTTTTTATTTCTTTTAATATGAAAGAAAAATTAAAAGAAGTGAAGTCGTTTCATACACAGGATTCATTCCACCTGCACTTGGAATTTCTTCTTTACCTAAGTTGAAAGAACAAATGTCTATATGCAAGATTAATTATTTGATAATTATAAGTGGCAAAACTTTGTGTAATATTGATATGATTGTATTATGGTATCCTTTCGATCAACTACTAGGCTTCAATGATTGATTATGAACATCTTTTCAACCCAAATCATAACAGTCTCTCTTTTAATTTTGTTTCTACTGATTTGATTTGTAACTTCTAACTCTTTCTTTTCTTTTTTTTGTTAATTTAAATTCATATAATTTAATATAGATTCAAGCTGTTTTGATGAGATTCTTTTGTTTGAAACAATTATATTGCTATTCTCAAATCCAAAACTCTAGTTTAGGAACATGATTAATAACAAACATATATATGTGTCTGGTCTGGAAATATTATACATAGTATATCTATCATACGGATTTTGAAAGTTTTCTATTCTCGACTGTAAATATTTGAGAAAAAGTTATTTATTTTATTCATATATATGACGGTAAGCTTTATATACACATACATAAATTAGTTTTAGTCTAATAATATATTTAAGTTATAAATTTATATCATATGGTCTAATACCGACGACATGTTTCAAAGATAAAGAACTATATGCAATCCATTGAGACAGATCAATCCAAATAGTATTTTCAGACGGATTTAAAATACTATTCATAAAATTTTAAAAATTGTTTGAGAAGAAAAACACATCATGGTGTAAAAAGTACTTGAAAAGCTTAAGATGAAGTTGGAATAAACTTTCAAATCACGCTAGCTATAATTCGAAATAATTGAAGAAGAATATAGAAATATTGATGATGAGTGAAGGAGAGTAAAAACAAAGTGACTAAAACAAAGTGAGTGATGGAACAAGAATTAAAACTGGTGGATTAGAAAATATGTTGAGAACATGGAGGATTCTTCTCCACTGCTGAAAATTGATGGATCACATTTATTAATATAATAATAATGCTCTTAGAATAAGTTCTATTTATCACAATTGATGGCTATTCAATCTAAATAATATATGCTTTCAATATTTTCAATAATTTTTGTATATTTATTTATTTGTTTGTTCCAAATCTTTGGTAAAGATGGGTATTTATATATTTGTTCTCATTCCAAAACCATGAAATGTTTTTATCAAATCAAAATATAAATATATGCTTTCCAGATCATTTTATGCTTAGACATGATTCTCTAATTATTAGGTCAAATCAATTTAGTCATCATAAATATTATGTATGGACGAGAAAAGACTCTGAATGATTAATACGGTTATTACAAAACAAACTTATGTCATGGTTTAATTGGTTGATTTTGACAAAAACAAAAGAGATCAACGTAGTAATTTTTACTCTTATTCATCTATCTTTCTTTTTTGTCAACCCTTATTCATCAATCTATTTATTTGTATATATATGTTCCAATAAAAACATGGAATGTTGTTGTCAAACAGAAAATAAAAACTAGTAAAGTGAAATACATTTTGCACAAATCTCATTTTGTCGGTTATGAAAATGGTCGCTGTTACCAGGAGCGTAGGGCACATATACTCAATCCGATATTTGCATTATAAAGCATATTCTGTTTCCATATCATTAATTAATTTCAAGTTTAAACAAATCCAAATGAGACTTCTTGAATAGATATTAATATAATTTGTATAGAAAATTGTAAAATACATAGCATATGCAGCCTGTACTTGTATGTTTGGTTACGAAGCCGAATACATATTGATAGAGAGGATTTTATAATTATGGAGCTCAAGCTGCCACTTCATTCTTTATTCCGCGGCATATGTCGCCATTATTTTATTTATAGCAAATATGCATAAATTTTTAACAAAAAGAAAAGTATAGTCAAATATTGATAGAAATTTTTACGTCATACAAAAATATTACACTTAGAGGAAACAATTGGAATAGAATCATATGCCACGCCACGGTCTGGTCAATTATCTTCATTATGAAAATGCACAATCAATCTAATGCCCAATTGCTATAAAGATGAGGTTAATTTCAACAAAATTTTCAAAATAATTATTATAATAATATTGTCATTCCAAAACTTTGCTTTTATGTGAATATTACTCATGGATCTCTCATATATATTTTATATATATATATATATTATATATATATATATATCTTTTTACCTCTCAAATAATCTAAATTGTTCCTATAAATATGATCATGTTAGTTTCTATCTTAACACATCTACTATCTACAAAAGAGCTTATCAAGCTTTGTTTCTTTTCCTTTCGTTTGCTACTCTTACAAACTCCTTCTAACTTTAAAAAATAACTCTATAGAAACTATTAACAATATTTTCTTTTCAAAAAATCATGATAAGTTTTGGAGATATATACAAAGTGATCGAAGCAATGGTTCCATTGTATGTAGCCTTGATATTAGGTTACGGTTCTGTTAAATGGTGGAACATTTTCACTCGTGATCAGTGTGATGCAATAAATAGACTCGTTTATTATTTCACCATGCCACTCTTCACCATCGAGTTCACAACTCATGTCGATCCATTTAATATGAATTACTGGTTCATTGCGGCTGATGTCCTCTCTAAGGTCATCATAGTCACGGTCTTAGTGATTTGGGCCAAATATAGCAACAAAGGAAGCTATAGTTGGTCCATTACTAACTTCTCTCTATGCACTCTTACTAACTCTCTTGTCGTCGGTGTGCCATTGGCTAGGGCCATGTATGGAGAACAAGCGGTTGATCTTGTGGTTCAATCCTCTGTGTTTCAAGCCATCGTGTGGCTTACACTCTTTTTGTTTGTCTTAGAGTTTAGAAGAGCCGGGTTCAGTAGTATAACGAATAGTGATGTGAAAGTAGAGAACATCAATATTGAAAGTGGAAAAGGAGAAAGTGTGGTTGTAGGAGAGAAGTCATTCGTTGAGGTCATGTCTTTGGTGTGGTTGAAGCTTGCAACGAATCCAAATTGCTACTCTTGCATCCTTGGGATTACATGGGCCTTTGTTTCTAACAGGTAAAATATGAATCCTTAATGGATAAAATAGGTTCTATGAAATGTTTAATGAGCATCAAGTGTGTTTGTGATTGATCCGGATAGAAGACCATGTACGATTATAGGATTTGGAGTTTGAAAAGTAATTGTTTAAAGTCAATCCTTCTAACAATGGGTTTAGGTTTTTTATATAGTTGTCTCGTAGTAGCATTTTTAACTATATGATCAACATAAAAACTTAATAAAACTTAATTATTGATGAAAATAGATGGCATTTTGAGATGCCGGGCATATTGGAGGGATCGATTCTTATAATGTCAAAAGCAGGAACAGGAACTGCCATGTTTAATATGGGTACGTTCCTTTATCTATGTCCATGCAAACATTTTTATATGTAACTATATTACGTGTCTGAGATAGACATACGTACAAAAACGCAGGAATCTTCATGGCACTTCAAGAGAAATTGATTGTATGTGGACCAAGCTTGACTCTGATTGGGATGGTCTTAAAATTCATTGCCGGACCGGCCGCTATGGCCATCGGCTCTATCGCGGTTGGTCTCCGCGGCGATGTCCTTCGAGTTGCCATCATTCAGGTTATTATTTATAATATTTTTATAAATATATCACTACCGAAAACATGATAAATTTTGATCAATTCTTTTAACTAAAAGTTATATTTTAATCAAAAATATGTCAATATATATTCATTTACTCTGTTCATCTTTTATGATACAAATTTTCATTTTATGAATGTATAGGCTGCTCTGCCACAATCAATCACTTCATTCATTTTTGCTAAGGAATATGGATTACATGCAGATGTTCTAAGCACAGCGTAAGTCTAAACTAAGAATTGATATAAAATAGCAATAGTTTATTTTCGGATAAAATAACATATACTATGTATTTAATTCAATTATAAAATTGTGATAAATGCAGGGTGATATTCGGGATGTTGGTCTCTCTACCAGTGCTCGTTGCCTACTATGCAGCTCTAGAGTTAATTCATTAATTAAAGAGACTTAATAAATTCCACTAAATATATCGATCTCTTTTTCTCATCTCTTCATAACTTCTGTTTTTTTTCTATATTAGGGGGAAAACTTATGTCTTTTTTTTTTCTTGTTTCTTCTCAAGAGGATTTTGAAGTGCATTCGAGATATGGAAAAAACAATTAATCCAACTGATTAATTATTAATGAGAAAATATGTGTATTATTTTAAGTATAATTGCAATACTTTACAAGCCCAAATATTAAATAAATAATGATTACGCAAGTCCTAAAAGTGTGGTTCATAATAAAAACATATAATTCGTAATCCCAAAATTTTTAAATCATAAGACTGATATATTGTTTGTACTATTATATCATTTGTCAATAATTTAATGTTGTAAACTTTTCTTTGACCTTGCCAAGATTTTAATATTGTTTAATTTGACAAAAGAAAATTTAACAAAAGCATAATACAATTTCTTTTTACACTTAAAACTCTTCTCACGTCTTTAACGTAAACCTTAATTCAATTTTTCTTATATTTAGCTTAGCTATAAATCCTTCTCCTTGTCAATTCAATTGCACTGCAATCCATCCACTAATCCTTCTTCTTCTAAAAATCCAGTTCTACTCTTGCATGTGGTTGTGAGTGGAAATGTGGTTCCTTGAGGTCATGTGTTTGGTGTGGTTGATACTTGCAAGTTGCAACCATTCCGAATTATTATTCTTGTATTCTTAAGATACATGAACTTTTATTTTTTGCTTGGTCGTGAAAAAAAGAAACAAACCCATGTAATCCCAATGATGCAAGCATAGCAATTTGGGTTCGTTGCAACTTTCCACCACACGAGACATATGACCTCAAGGAATGACTTCTCTCCCACAACCACAATTTCTCTTTCTTTTCCATTTTCAGTATTGATATTGTCTACTCTCACATCAAATGAGTGTTACCATGAGACACTCAATTTGTAACATTTCAGAAATCATTTAAATTTCCTAAAAGATATTTATAATATATATGTTACTTTTCTCTCTAGCTCCTAACGGTCTATGGTAAGATTTTGATGCAAACATAGGTTCACAATTGTTTATTTGAATTTGTATACGTTTGTTTTTCCATGTTACATTAATTAATAGATCATGTATTGGATTGTAAACATGAAAACAATCATGGCAATTAATAGAGTCTTAAACTAAGGGAAGCTCAATTAGTTAATTGTTGATGTTTGCCATTTTCCAACTTTTTCTTCATCAGAATTTGATTAACAAGTTTGATTTATGGTTCACAAACAAACAAATGGAGAGTCTACTACCAGAAAATAAAACAAAAGGAGAATCTTGAACCAAGTGTTTATACATACTAATTTCCCAAGCCTCTTTTCTCGATCAGCAATATCTATATGTAGTTAATATGAGAATGATTAGAACCTGGTTTTGACGGTTGGATCGTTGATGACGAGAGATTAGCCCTGACTAATTTAGGTGTCGGATTGAGTTCAGTTTGGATTATTCGAATTACGGTTATTTGGTAAAATAATTTAGTTATTAAATTAAACGTTAATCTATATCAGTTCGGATTTTAATCAGTTTCTGATTTTTTGGCTAAAACTCAAACAAATTATATTAATTAAAATTTTAAATTTTTTAAAGTTGATAAATTAGATATCATAAAATTCAACCAGTAAAGTTTAATTATATTAGTCAACAATAAAATTACATATAACTAATAATAAGCTATAATGTTAATTGCTGAAATAAATTCAAAACTAATTAAATTATATATAATATTCTAAAAAATAATAAACATATATAATTATATATAACTACATACATAATCAGATTATTTTTGGATTATATGAGTAAAATTTAATTCATGAATTCTTCAAAACTATATTCAATCGAATATTTATGATTATTTGAAATACTATTATATTACATTATTTTGAATCTTGATTTGGATTGGTTTGGGTAGGTTCGGATAACCGGAATTGAACAGGACTATGAGATCATTGATGTTAATGAAGTTCTGATCATCGTTTTTGTGTTGCTTCACTGATGATTATCACCTAATGCTCACGTCTCTCTATCACATGATTTAAGAAACCAAAATAAAACAAAATTATTATTTTATATTGGTAGCTGACAAAATCATCAGTAACAGTTGATCTTACTTTTAATTTTTCTGAATCCGAAAAAATAAAAACAGGAAAATCAATGGTCTAACTCTATTTACTTTTGGAAAAAAGGTAATTTATGCACTAGAAAACAAAGGCTAGTCTCAAATTGCGAATTGTGAATGTTTATCTCTTTTACATTTTCTTTTTGTTTTGTTGAAAATGGTTTTTTTATCTATCTGTAAAGAGGAAACAAAAAGTCATGGATCCAGCCCATTACAAAATCTAGCCACTATATACTAGCCCATGAAATCAAGCAATTCAATCACTATCATTCAGATCATTAATTATAATTTCTTATATATGAAGAAAGTAAAATAAATGAACTGATTGCTTGTGGCAAAGCAGCCTATAAATCAAAGTGAAACATAATCAGACCAAATCTTCCAAAGATATGAGTAAAGGTAAGAGAAAAACTTTAATATATATCAATGAAATTTATTTATTTTGTTTAATTAATGAATTAACAGGTGCTCGTCGCCTACTAAACAGTTTTAGAGAAAAGTTTTTAGAGCTGGATAGTAATAAAAGATTAGCACAGGTAAAGAGACCAACATAAAAGATATAGTAAGTATCATGTATTTTGAGAAGAAGAAGAAAAAACGAGAATAGTGGGCTTATTTTAAAGAAAAATAAATGGGCCTTTATATGGAAGCCTGAAAAGCCCAAATAATAAACCATAACGATTATGACGCATATGATATTTTACTAGGCTCCGGTTAATGAGGATTCGTCTCAGGCCACGTATGGCCGATTTCTCCTGAAATCAAAACTAAACAGCTGTTGAAACCAAAACTAAACAGCTGTTCCATGTTTCTCCGCCATTGTCTCTTAAAATCTCATCTTTTTCCTCTTTTACTCTTTCTTAAAATCCTATCCAAACAACTGCTACTTTCTAATTTCCCACAATGGTGCAAGATCAGGACGACGTGGATGATAATACATACGCCGGTGATGATGTCGGAGAAATACTCAACGGAGGAACAAAGAAGGAGGATGTTGACGAATCGAAGAGTCTCTATTCCTTGCTTTGCCTCACGATTGGTTCGATTCTGTTTCCAGACTCGAGGACCGGCGATGCATCGTCTTCGTTACTTGAACGCATAAGAATCTCCGTCGCTGAAAATGGCCCGAAAATTCTAGAAGCTTCTGAAAGAACAGGACGCGAGATTCTTCTCTGGACTCGTAAAGGAAGCTCGCTTCGTGCTCTGCTTGTCATCACTGTAAGTTGAATTTTGATTTCAGTAATTGAATTTTGGAAATTGATTAGAGACTATATTCTATTTCACTTTAACCCTCAGTTAATAGCTCCGATTTGATTCCCTGAAGAAAGTTAGCATTTTGTGCCCTAAATTGAGTTTATTGGTTCTGTTACTCTTGACCATTGATGAAAAGTTTAAGACTTTATTGAACCCCTGTTGAGTCAGAACCAATTGATTAGTTATTATATTGCTTGTGTGTTGCAGATTGGAACAATAGCTCTTCTTACAACGATGGCTTTACTTGTATTCACGCTCTTCTTTGTAGCTGCAACTGTCAATGCAATCATAATATCTCTTCTGATTTCACTTGCTGTTGCTGGTGGCTTCTTGGCTCTCTTCTTTTTCTGCTTGACTGCTATTTACATTGGAGCTTTATCCATTGCTGCATTCGTCATCTCTACCGCTACAGTTTTAGCTGTTGTTTCAGTCTTAATTGCTTCAGGTTATATGTACTCTGCTCTGAATCTGTTTGGGAATCTTAAAATGTTTGTTTCCTGTTTTGAGCTCTTATTTATAGAAAGAATTGGCATTGGATCAGGTTGGATTGGGTTTTTCTATGCTGTGTGGTTGGGAACAAGAGGAAGCCTACGTTTGGCAAAGCAGTCAGTCTCAGTGATGGGTTCAGCCATTTCAGGTAACACTTTCAGTCATCGTCAGCACCAAAACCGGGAGGTAAACACCGAATCATCCAGCTGAGAATCAGTCTCTTACACACAGTAGAATGTGGGCGTTTTCTACTGAGTTTTGATCAAGCTTGTTAGTAAAGGAATGTTATCTACTTATAGTTACTTGTGAAGAAGCAGAGAACAAGAAGAAATCTTTGAAAACCCATCTTGAACAGTTTATAATCAGTGTGTGCGTTTTGTTGCAGATATTGGACCTGTGTGTATGCATACATTTAAGTTTTATATGTACTTAAAAAGGATCAGTGTACATATGAAATCTCTTTCTCTGTGCATTTTCAGCATACATGAGAACCCTCTAATTCACAATGGGGATTTCAGAAAAAAAAAACTCACCAAATTTTGATGATCTTCGAATGATATTAAATTATGATCAACCTCAAAAAAATGGAAGAAAAATAAGGAAAACAAAAACGCAATACATTGATCATTCCACTTTATAATCATCAATGATACTTGAAGAGAAGAACCTCCAACATTTCTTCCTCTTTGCAAAACTCGAATTCACAACTAAGGCAGCTTGGCTCTCACCGTTTTCTTCTTCTTTTACGCTGAGACTTTCATCGTCATGATGATATAACTGCAGATACTTTTCTGACTATATATAGAGAAAGAAATCGATATGTATATAAATTGAAATGAATATGATTGAAGAAACTCATTTTTCGTGCCAATCTGGTCTGCCTAAAGTGAACTCCAAACTTGGATTGTTACAACTAAGATCTCCACACCTCTTTGCTTGCTCCTGCCAGTTTACTTTAATTTAGAATTTTTTTTTAAAAATGATTAGCAATATATATATATATATATATAGTTAATATGAGAATTATAAGAACCTGATTATGAAGGTTGGATCTTTGATGGTGAGAGATCATTGATGTTGATGAAGTTCTCATCATCGTATTTATGTCGCTTGACTCATTATCACCTACTGCCCACGTCTCTCTATCACACGATTTAAGAAACCAAAATAACACAAATTAAATTATTATTTTTATGTTGCTAGCTGACAAAATCAACAGTTGATAATAGTTTAACTTTTTCTGAATCCAAAAAATAAAAACAGGGAAATCACTAGACTAACTCAAATTACTTTTGGAAAAAGGCAAATTATGTACTAGAACAAAGGCTAGTCACAAATTGCGAAGTGTGCATGTTACTATCTGATCTCACAATCTGCATATGTTTTATAATAGCTAGGTGAAGCTTAAGAACCCAAAATGATAAATATAATCAAAGGAAGAATCATCAGCCATAAACCCTAAATCCAAAACAAGTTTATCTCATTATAACCAAACCACTTGGTTCCCTTATATTCAACGAATAAAAACATAAAATACCATCCAAAAAACCATTTTTGTAAGCTGAAAAAGATAGATATATGTAATAAACCAAAAACTTGTCATATAAACTTGGTAAGAAATAGAAACAATTAGGTGAGAGAGAACCCTAACCTAACCCTATACAAGATTTCCTCAATCTCACATAAATTGGCAAGAGAGATCAGAATCTAGTTTAGAAATATACATATCGTGTGTGTGATAAACTGATACATATGAATGTAAAATATAATAATAAGATAATAATAATAATAATAATAGGTAAATAAACGTACCGTGAAGAGTTACTCCAACGAGGTTGTGTGGAAGGAAAGTCAATATCTTGAGGAAGAGAAGTTGTGTCATCAGATTGTGCCCTTTGATCTGTCGATGATTGATTTTGAACTTCATTTCCATTTATTCCCATTTCTTCTTCTCCTGACCCATCTGCAAAATATTTGGTATTAAGTTTCATTTCAATTCTTTTTACCCTTAAAGGGTTATTGTTTAATCTTAAAAAATTATTGTAAGTTTTTGGTAAAAGACAATTCAGTGAAGAAAGTTTTTTTCTTTAAATGTTTTTACGACAATTTCAACAACTCAGAGAATTCGTGTCATATAATTAATATAAATAATAATATTAATAATAAAGATTACAAATAAGTTCGATTCTGGATATATATGATTTACTAGTTTATGATGTAATCTTTTAGTAGATTTATTGTTTATTTTTATTTTTTTGAAAATGTCAATATTTTGGGATGAATGTTTGTTTGGTTTATTGTGAACATTGACCACTCAACTTTAGGGTTTCAATCAAAGGAAAGATAAAAGCCTTGAGCTTGACCAATATCTATAGGATTTTTATTATTATTTTTGGAAAAGATGAATAGTTGAAATAGTGAAATTATATAAACAGTAGAATCATATGGTAAAATAGTTATAGTTTGACATTAATATATACAGATCGAAATATCGAATCACAGATTAAAACTCTGATCGAAATATAAACATATCATAAACATCATATATAATCAATAAATTTCTTATAGTGTTAATTATATTGGATCTTTGATCTAAATGTTGCTGAAGAATCCTAAACTTTACCTAAATACTTACTAAAGGCGCGAAATAGAGAAATCAACCCAACCAATACAAAAAATAATGAAAGAAGATGGAAACATATTGTATATTGTCTTATTATAACTATATATTGCATTATAAAGCTGATGAAGCATAACATTATATGTAGATTTGTAAAGGAATAATATGTACCAGATGAAGCTGCAGGCTTGTTAGTGGTCTTAACAGTCCGATACATCTGCAAGATAAATTAAAAGACATGAGAGCTCTAAACATAAATCAAATAAAACGGACAAAAGATCGTGATAAACTAAGTAGATTACTTTGTATGTATGATTCAGATCGATGACAAAACTGGAGACATATATGCAGACACACATAAACTTTATAAAATAAAATAAATAAATAAATGTGTGGTTTTCTGGGTTTGTCTTGGAACTAGTGTTGTATATA
Organism: Lepidium sativum; assembly: GCA_023374145.1. Taxonomy (NCBI): domain Eukaryota; kingdom Viridiplantae; phylum Streptophyta; class Magnoliopsida; order Brassicales; family Brassicaceae; genus Lepidium; species Lepidium sativum. Next base: position 2,651 of record JAKUCM010001179.1, on the reverse strand, counting down.
TAATAATTAATTTTTATAAATTTAAGACCACGAGGTTGATGTCTGAAAGAAGGTTGAGTAATAGAAAGATTGTATTATTATCATTGAGTAATGATGACTACTTTTGTCCCCTCTTCCTAATTTTTTTTATAAAAATAATCGAAAGAAAATTCTATCATCTAAAATTCTCAGTTGTTTAATATTTCTCTGTAAAGGTTTCAGTCTCTTAAAGCTAATAACTACTCTCTCTCTTCTCTCTTTAAATTCATTCAACTGCTTCAATTTTCTTGGCAATTGTGCATCTCTTCCACAAAAATGACTAAACTTCAAGCAAAGACAAAGACAAAACAAGAAAAAATTTAAAAGTAAGACATTAGAATTCGATCACTATTCATTGCTCTGACAATGTTTATATATAAGTACACCAAATTTGTTTTTGGATTCAGCTGGTTTTGTGCAAATTATACACAAAGGAGAAGAAATATGATGGTGATGAAAACTATGAATATCCCTAATTAGAGATCTTAATTGGTATTGAACTAACTTGACTTGACTCATCATTGAGGGGAAATGAACCAATTAGAAATCAAGTTTGATTCTTTCAGGGTATATACAAACACAAAACACTTTATTTTGTTTAATTTAATTTCAAGTAGAATGTAGATTTTACCTGCAAATGGCTCTTCACATGAGCTAAAGTTAAGTCTTTTACATCCATAAGCTCAAGAACCGACTTTGGGGTTGCTCCTAACAACAACAAAAACAGGAAAAACAATTCACACTTTTGAGAAGAAAAAGGAAAGATGTTTAGAATACGATGATGATGTAAATGTGTGTATACTTTCATGGCCGCCTAGAAGCTCAACAGCGTGAACAAACCGGGCATGGAGGCTACTAGTCCAACGCATCCTCGGAGCTCTCATGCTCCGTTTTGTCGGCATCTTAGGTAAGAATCTTGATCTAATCATGCCATGATGATGATGGTTATGGAGATGAGGAGAAGATGAATCTGAAGATCCTCCAACGATTCCATAGTGATTATGATTATGATGATGATGTAAAGGAACACCTTTAAGCCTCGGTGAAGATTGTAATGATCGGTATGCGTTGTTGTAGCCAGAAGATGAGTTTAAGATTGAGATTTGATCTAAGTCTCCTCCTCCAAAAGAAGGTAAAGAAGAAGAAGGAGAAGTTTGCTGGTGAAAAGGGAATGAACGGTTGTGATAGACTGGGATGCCTCTAATCGGACGGTGGATATTACTAATCTCGGATTCATCAACTCTTTGATGAAGACTGATAGGGTTATTGTAATGCTGATGATGAGGAAGATTGAGGTTTCTTCGATCAGGACAATGGAAGATTCTTGTGGTGGGATGATTATGATGAGATAGAGAGAGTTCGAAGTTTGATGATCTGTTGTTTTCAGGCTGTGATGATCTTCTAGAAGGGTCTTTGGAAGAATCATTGTGATGATGATGATGAATATCAGGGAGACTGATGTGGAGAGAGAGATCAGGCAAAGTAGAAGTTGTATTGGATTTGGGTTTGTCTAGAAAAACACCTTCCATGGACTAAATTAAAAGAAACCTCTCCTGCAATTGGTGCTATACACTGATGATGACTTTTCTTTTGGTTTTTTTTTCTCTTGAGGGTGCTTATGAATTTAAAATGATTTTTTCTGTAAGGAAGAAAAAAAGATGGATTCTTTGGGAAAAGAAGTCAAAAGGGTGTCTGAAAGATTTGATTTTACTTTCTCTCTCTCAATAAGAAAAGAGAAAGTGATGAAGTTGAAGAAGAGGAAGGGTTTGAAAAGTTAGAAGAAGAAGGAAGAGAAGAGAGAGAAGTTGATAAATGATCTTGTTGAAGAAACAAACATGCTCAAAGTAAGACGGAGAGAGAGAGAAAGAGAGAGAGGTGTGTGTTGTGAAGCAAAGGCAGAAGAGAAAAAAGGAATAAAACTAAATGCAGAAAAATTAATTAAAACATGTAAAAGAGAGAGAGAGAGAGAGAGAGAGAGAGTGAGTAAGTATGTGTAGATGTATGCATGTGTGTATGTATGAGATGTTGTTCCTCGAGAGTATATCTTGGAAAACGATTGTTGAGAGAGGGTACTATCGTCATTTTGCTATATTCCAAATATTGTAAAGCTCTTTCCGTTTATTTTTGGGATTATATTTTAATTTGTAATTTTTCACCTATAGCCAATAGACATATAACTGTTTTTTTGTTAACTACAAGAAATTATCTCAAGTCTATTTATAACTACAAGAATTTTTAGTTTTTGTTTCTACCAAACTTTTTTTCTATCCATTCAAGTTTTTAAGAAATTAATTTTTTAAATTCAAAAATCTATTTTTTATTATAATGTAAAAAAAAAATAGATTTTAAATTCTCTTAAAAAACCAATTTTTGGGTAATCAACTTTTTTTTTTTGTCAACTAGCCTACTGGCTTTTAAATCTCACTCCTACTATGCCGGTAGAGGTTTCGATTTCTGGTGCCTTGAGGATTTGTAAAGTGACAACACCACTGGGCCACATGTCCTCGGCGGGTAATCAACATTACTTTTGTCAGAAACTAAAAACTGATTTTAACTAAAATTCAAAAACTAAAAGCCAAAAACTAAAATCTAAAAGTTAGAAACTAGTTTGCCATTCATGGCCTAAATATTTT
>JAKUCM010001178.1:0-42701 GCA_023374145.1 Lepidium sativum | reverse complement strand
AAAAGATAGAACTTGAAATTTGCTAGAAAAGATTGTATATTAAAACTTGAAATTCTAGTACAATTTATAGATCAAAAGATCTTAAAGAAAAGGAAAAAAATACTTATAGAGAAAAAGGGAAAATTCCCTAGAAAGAAAAATGGGAAATTCCTTTAAAAAGTAAAAAGGAAATTTCCTTAAGAAAGAAAATAGAAAAAGCCTAAAAAGATAGTTGGGCTTGCACAAATGGGTCTTGATGGGCGTTTTTCACAGAGAAGCCCAAGAAGTCAATCTTTGTCCAAAGTCTTAGTTCTGGTCCACAAATTCACTCGACCAAGTGATGGTCGAGTGTCATGCTCGAGTGTCAGAGACTCGAGTGCCAAATCTTCTAGTTCGCATCCTGAACTTCAACCTTAGGCCAGACGATTCCTCATTGGTCTTCTTATAATCCGGAATACTCCGTGATAAGCTCCAAAAAGTATCTAAAAATCCCTTTTATGCAATGTATGCAATGCCCAACACTAATAATGCAAATTATGCTAAAAAGAACCTAAAACAATGATAACAATGCAAATATGAATGCAAAACATGCTAAATAATGGTCCTAATGTGGTAAAATGCAGACACATCATCGACCACCTATCAGCACTCACATCTTGTACATGCTCTATGTATGTAGGTGGTTGTCAAATAGATAGTGGACATTCTTTGTTGCCCAAATATATTTCGAGGTCGCAAGCTTCGTAATTACTCCAACTGAAGATCTATTCATAATGTCATTAAAGACAGATTCACCAAGGCCATGAACCATGTTGCTAATGTCATGCAACTTGTAAAAGTCGGTGTAATATACACAAAAGTTTTTGAAACACAGAAACTATCCTAGCCCTTTATAATTGAAAAAATACCATAAGCGCGATGTATAAGTTGACTAAAATGTCCTCCAGAGTATTGAATGCTTTGTCTATGTTGGCTACCCGATAACATGTAGTTTACCGGGTAACTAAAATATTAGCTGCGATCATATGTAATATTCGTTAATATATTTATCACCTACTAACATAATTATAAACTGGGTAACATATATATTACCCATTAACTCATGTAGACGTTCTTTGAATAACATAATCTAGGTAAAATACTTAATATCCGCTAACATAGTCAATATGAGATCATATAATTATTACTTGGTAATAGATTTATTATCCGCTAACATATCCAATGTCTAATAACATATTATACACTAACAAAATCAATATGCGATAGCATACTCAGTATCGGATAATATAGTATTCACCAGTTAATGTATGTATCATCTAATAAAATATTTATGTTAATATATATAGTAATATAGTAATTACCTTGTAATATGGTTATTACCCGGTAATATATTTATTATCTAGCAATTTCTAAAGGTCATCACTAGCATTCCTTAAGACCCTTTACCTTAAAGAGCACTGTCAAAAGAAGACACCACCATTTCCACCACCTCGATCGCCGTAAATGATTAAACGGTGGATCATGCACAACTACCACCAACTCATTTTTAGACGGAGTCTCAAAAGATACCGATCCAGATCCACTCAACAAAAACAACAAGAAGATCGTAGTCCTAACCGTCGCTACAGAGATGTGCTATTATAGTGGGGGCAACAAAAACAATCAATAGCCTCGAGATCCGATCCACTACCATCGTCACCACCGATGATTCAATCAAACAAGTTCCAACGAAGATCGATAAATCCTTCTATGTTCTCGATTAGATTATACTTCAAAGAATTTCAACAGTCATACACACATCATCACAAGATAATTAAATCCTTCTCTGCTACAACAAAGCATAAAAATTTCCTTAATCAAGTCAAAGAAACAACGAACAAGAAATAGAAAACACGGAAATTCTTACTTACTTGAAAGACGAATTTATCAATGATGTTGTTTTTTCGTTGGATCTAGGTGTATTTACAATGGCAAAATCAAAAGGAGCAATTAAAGATATAGACAAAGCAACAAAATAGTAATTATTCTATAAGTTTTTCAACATTTTAAATCATAATCAAAAATTAAGGTAGGAAAAAAATTTCACATCAAAGAAGTTTATCTCTTCATAAACAAAGAAGATAAGAAAATGATAGAGATAAAAGAAGAGTTAAATGCTCAAATAGAGCAAAAGTATGCTCTAATTACAGAAATATTTTTTGTTGAAAAATAAAATGAAGCAAAATGTGTAATTACAATTACACCCTTTTAATTAAAAAAAATGAAAAATGTATTCTTCTTCTTCTTCTCTCATTCTTCTCATTTTCTTCTCTTTCTTCTCTTTCTTTTTATTTCTCGTCTTCTTCCTCTTCTTCATATTTTTCTTGTCGCCGTCCTCGCCGTATGTTTCCTCTTCTTCTTTCCTTTTATGGATTTTTCGATTTCGTACGAATGGGTTTAACACCAGCCATGCAAGCATTTAAATATCTCAGAAACTAGTCGTTCAAATCATAATCCCACCGTTAGATCTAAAGACCACTAGGTCACGATGCTTCCTGCAAAATATTACTCAGATCGGAACACGTTTGAAGGTTCAAACACTGTCTTGAAAACGACCCTACAGAACATATTACACTAGAATTCAGTTACGTGTAGTAGAGTTCATTTTAGTGTAGTAGAGTTCATTTTAGTGTAGTAGAGTTCAGTTCAGTGTAGTAGAGTTCAACTAACGTGTGGTAGAATTCATCCATTGTGTGGTAGAGTTCAACCAACATGTGGTATGGTTCATCCAACGTGTGGTAGAGTTCATCCAATGTGTAGTAGAGTTCAACCAACGTTTAGCAGCAAACATCCAAATATCTCATAAACTAGCCGTTGAAACCATAATCCCACCGTTGGATCTCAAGAGCACTGTGTCACAAAGCTTCCTGCAAAATTTCACTCTGATCGGAACACGTCTGAAGGTTCAAACACTGTCTTGAAAATGACCAGATAGAACATAATAAACTAAAATTTCTAACTCCACCAAACTCAACCAAGATCGGCGAACAACCATGCAAACATCCAAATATCTCAGAAACCAGCTGATGAAACCATAATCCCGCCGTTGGATCTGAAGAACACTGTGTCCCGAAGCTTCCCACAAAATTTCACCCAGATCGGAACACGTTTAAAAGTTCAAAAATTGTCTTGAAAATGACCCGATGAAACATATTACACTAAAATTTCTAACTCCACTAAGCTCAACCAAGATCAGCGACCAGCCATGAAAACATAAAAATATCTCAAAAAACAGCCGTTGAAACCATAATCCCACTGTTGGGTCTAAATAACGCTGTGTCATGAAGTTTTCCGCAAAACTTCACTCAGATTAGAACATGTTTGAAGGTTCAAACACTGTTTTTAAAACGACCAGACGAAACATATTACACTAGATTTCTAACTCCACCAAACTCAACCAAGATCAGTGAACAACCATGAAAACATCCAAATATCTCAGAAACCAGCCGTTGAAACCATAATCCCACTGTTGGATCTGAACAACACTGTGTCACGAAGCTTCCCACTATATTTCACCCAGATCGGAACACGCTTAAAGGTTCAAACATTGTCTTAAAAACAACCTGACGGAACACATTACACTAGAATTCAGTTACGTGTAGTAGAGTTCATTTTAGTGTAGTAGAGTTCAGTTCAGTGTGGTAGAATTCAGCCAAAGTGTGGTAGAGTTCACCCAAAGTGTGGTAGAGTTCACCCATAGTGTGGTAGAGTTCAGCCAAACTCTACCGTTAGTGTGGTAGAGTTGATCCTTACGTTGCAGATTTCATTAATGACATTTTCGTATACATTTTTTTACTCATTCGGAAAGACAAAATGGTATTTATAAAATTAAAAAAACTTTTGTAGTAATTTACAAATATTTGCTCTATTTTAATAATTAACACTTAATTTCGTTTTAGTCTAGCAAATTACTCGTAAAAGAAAAGAGAGAAAAGGAAAAGAAATATAGCTGAGAGAAAAAGAAAAGGGTTAAAATGACATAAACATTAGAATAATGACCTAGAAATTATAGGGTACATAGTTACTTAATTAAACTAAGTTTTTTGTATATTCATTGCAATTACTCTAAAAAAATTAAATATAAAAGCTTGGATCCAAAAGAGCAGAGCATAAACTCTAATTTTGTCAATTTTGCCGTATCTGTGGTTAACCGTTACTTCAGGTATTTTCTTTGTCTACAAACCCCAATTCAAATCTTCCTCAATCCAAATATAGAAGACTAAACAATAAGGTCACACCCTCTGTTTTTCTTTTCTCCCTTTTTGTCACCATTTTAATCTCCATGTAACCTTTTGGGATCATTTCTTCGTCATTTTTCCTGTAAACTTTGTATGTATTTTTTTCCATCTTCGTGATCGTTTTTCGCAATCACTATAATGTCGAATCGTTCCTTCAAGAATTTCACGGAAGAAGAACTAGGAACATTCCCACAATTTTTAATCTATGCTATTCTTGAATGGATCATCATCATCATCCTCTTCATTGATGGATTCCTTGCTTTCTTTTCTAATCAAATTGCTAAATTCTTCGACCTGAAATTCCCTTGTCTCCTTTGCACTAGACTGGACCATGTTCTTGTACGAGTAAACCCTGATTTTTATATCAACGACTCAATCTGCGATTCTCACAAGAAGAATTTCTCTTCTCTGGCTTACTGTCATGCTCACAAGAAACTCTCTGAGATAAAACGGATGTGTGAAGGATGTCTTCTCTCCTTTGCAACAGAGAAAGAATCAGATGTTGACACTTACAAATCTCTTATTGGAATCTTACATAAGGATCTTGAGGTTCTTATTGACGATGAACGTCAATTGGCCTTTCCAGTTCCGGGCTCTAAGAAAGATGATAAGTTTTGTCAGACTGATCATAGAACTAACAATAGCAACGACAGATTTCAGCAACAGCAACCTTGTTTTTGTTGCGGAGAGTTACTAAAGGTAAAATCTGATGAAACAAAGAGCAATAATCAATCATTCTTTGCTCCGAGTCCTTCTCCTAGAATTTCATTCAATCAAAGAACTTTGGATTTGCCAGAGGATGAAGATTTTGTTAGCACGAAGGGGGCAATGGTGGATTCAGTCGATGACAGAACTCCGAGTTTTGTAAAAGGAGGTAATAGATTCTTTGGGATTTCACTTTCTGATTCAGCTCAGAATAGTCCAAGATGGTCTGTTCGATCTATGAAGAAATCTCTGATTGATCAGAATGGTTTGGAGAGCGAAGCATTCGATGGAGATTCAATACTTAATAATCTAAAGAGACAGGTTAGATTGGATCGCAAGTCGTTGATTGATTTGTATATGGAGTTAGATGAAGAGCGGAGTGCTTCGGCTGTAGCAGCAAACAATGCCATGGCTATGATCACGAGACTTCAAGCCGAGAAAGCTGCGGTTCAAATGGAGGCATTGCAGTATCAGAGAATGATGGATGAGCAAGCAGAATATGATCAAGAAGCTTTGCAGTCTATGAATGGTTTGTTGGTTAAGAGAGAAGAAGAAATGAAAGAACTTGAAGCTGAAATCGAAGCTTATAGATTAAGATATGGGCTGTTGAGTGAAGAAGATGACGGTCAAGGAGGAGAAACAGAAGAGTTTCATTATGAAATAGACAATGAAACTAAACCGGTCTCAGATTTGCCTGTTTGTTCTTCAAATCATGCAGAAAGTTTGGAACAAATGAAAGATTCAGAAGAGGAATCTAAACCTAACAATGATGTGATCATAGAAAACGAAAATCGTAAGACTATTCATCGGTTATATGTTACTTTATGAATCTTGAAGTTGAATCAATTTTTTAAAACTGTCTGAATCTTTTTTGCATTTTTTCTTACAGAGAATGAAAGCAGAAGAACTGTATTAGTGAAGGAGATTTCAGAGATTACAGATAGACTAAATGCAATTGAATCAAAAGGTGCATTATTGCAGCAAATTTCAGATGTGTTAGATGTTAGTGAAGGAGAAGCAATTCTATTACAGATCTCTCAGAATCTGCATATGCTTCGTAGTTTTGTCGAAATGCCATCACAATCATGAATGTTTTACTTACTTGTTCTATCATCAGAACAAATCAAAAAACAACATCTTTGTATCAAATCTTTATGTAACTGATACTGAAATTTTGTTTTATCACAGAACAAAGCAAAGCTTGTCTCTTAATTTCAATGCTCGAAATTCAGTCTGCTGAGAACTTGGTTGAAATTTACTTTGATGATTCAGTGAAACAAAAACCCTGACGCCAAGTAATTAGTTTTCCTAATTAATAAATAATTTATGAAAACACCACTTTAACAAACCCAAAGACCCTTGACTCAGCCAAAAGTAACCAAACATACTTAGATTCTTACCCACTAAGATCATTATAGAAAATTTGTGCATTATCGACCCATGTTTCTCAAACAAATACTAAAAAAAATCTAGAATTCTCTGAACTTTTCAATTTTATCAAAAGACATTAGCTAAAGTCTTGAAGTCATTATGTTTCTTGTGAAAAATAAGTAAAAATTCATCTCTGGTAACATATGAGACACACGGTTTAGCCCTTAAAAAGCATTAAAAACAGAGTATCCAAGTTGAATCATTGACAATAATTAAAGATTTTTATTAAATAGAGATGAATAATTATGTATCTCAACTAATATCCTAATATTTTTTTGCCAAAGACCAGAATAAACACTATATAGTTACGAAACAGAGGATGCTCTGTTTCCATCATTCTGATTTCATTAGCTATGACTTCTTCTTTTTTAAGATGCTTCCTTCTAACATTATGCCTCTTTGTGATCCCATCTCTTTCATCTGATTCTGACCCTTTACAAGACTTGTGCGTAGATGTTATAGATAATCATGAAAACATTCGGTTATCCTTTTAAGTATGTTGGTTTAGTAAATCGTTTGGTTCTGTTATGCTTGGTTTGAACATTCCGGTTTGTATTTTGTCTCTTTAAGAAGAGTAGAACAGCTCAGAGAAAGGATAGGCATGAAATTCAACTTCTTTTTGATAATCTCTCTCTCTTGTTTGTTAAAGTGACGATCATAATTTGTTGAGCTTGAATCTGAGGTAATTTCTCTTAGGCTTGATTATCTCTTAATCAGTTCAATACTCATCTTCAATCCTCTAATACGGATTCTAGAAGAGATTGTTAGCTAATTGTTGATATCCACATCATTGGTATCAGAGCAATTTAGTATCCCGGATCTGAGGAATGGCAGAAACGAGAGCTCAAACACTGCTTGAAGTTAATAAACAAATCGAAGAAATCAGATTAGCTCAAGAAAAACACAACACTGCCACGGAAATGTTGAAAACAGCTCATGATTCCATGAGAACAGAACTGAACGATCGATTTGTGGATATCAGGAACATGTTCGCAGAGCTGCGACCCCCATCCCGTAACCCCGAAAGCAAACCATCGGACAATCGTCAACATCAGCGGCGGTTTATACCGCGAGTCCACCTGTTGCCGTGAACCCAGAACCTCCTGATTTCCGAAACTTTGACGAACAAATGAGACTGAATCAGCCAAGAAGGGGATATAATCCGTTGAATAACCCTCTTACCAGATCAACAAAAGTAGATTTTCCGGTGTTCGATGGGTCCGAGCTTAGAGATTGGATTTACAAGAGCGAGATGTTTTTCTCATTGGATAACACTCAAGATGAATCCAAGGTCAGATTAGCATCCTTGCATCTCAATGGTAAAGCGATGCAATGGCATCAAAATTATTTAGCTCAGAGAATGGGACTCTACCCTTCGTGGGCAGATTATATTATCGCCTTATCGTCACGTTTTGGAGGACACCATCGAGATGCTCTGTCTGAGTTGTTGAGTGTTAAGCAGGGAGGAAGTTCTATTGATGATTACCTAGAACGATTCGAATCAGCACATACGATGGTCAATATCACGGCTAATCACTCACTCAGCATTTTTTTGTCTAATATGCAGCCTCACCTAGCCCTTCATACTCGTCAGTTTTATCCACCTGATGTAACAGAGGCTGCTAACATTGCTCGATTGCATGAACTTTATCTACATAAATCAGCAAATAGAATGTCTAGAGCTCCCTTCAGTCCTACGAAGAACACCTACAAATCAGGTTTCTCAACCCAAAATAATCCTCCTCTACTTCCCTTACCTGGTGATACCAAAGATGTACCGCATAAAGTGAATTTCAGTCCACGACAATCACACGATAAATATGCGAGAAAGTTCTCTTTTGCAGAGATGAATGAACGTAAAGCTAAGGGATTGTGTATGTACTGTGATGAGGTTTACACACCAGGGCATCAAAATAAACACAGGAGATCAGATTTCTACTTTATGGAAGTGGAAAGAGTTGATCGAGAAGGTGATATAGAGAAGGTATTAGATGACACAGAAAATTTTGGTAACAGTGAGAATGAAGAGGCATTTACTACCTTATCATGTCATGCGTTGAGTGGGCATTCAACTTACGAAACTATGAGGTTGACAGGACATTATGGAAAACGCAGAATATTGGTTCTTATAGATCCAGGGAGCACACATAATTTTCTGGATTATAAAGTAGCCTGTGAACTGGGCTGTAAGATGGAGGAAACTATGCCGATGAGGGTACACACTGCAAATGGACCCGTTATCACAAAATATAGGTGCCGCGAGTTAAGTTGGAGGGCTCAAGGTTATGAGCTAGTCAATGAAGTTTATATTCTGAATCTAGACTTTTGCGACTTTGATTTTGTTTTGGGAATGCAGTGGTTAGTGTCCTTGGGAACGGTTGTCTGGAATTTTAAACAATTACGAATGGAATTCAAACTGGAAGGGGTTAAACATGTTTTGAGAGGCTCACCACCACCTAAAAACAAGGTGATTAAGGCGTCAAGCTTACACCATATTCTGCTAGAAGAACCACCAGCTGTGTTGGTAAAATTTAAAGAAGTAAGAGAAGAAACTGCACAGCAGAATGCACTCACTCTCTCAATGTTTCACTTAGCAGCTAAAGAGTCTATTCAGACCAAGGATCCCAAACTGACAGCACTACTATCCGAATACGCAGATATCTTTGCAATCCCAACATTTCTGCCACCTTTTCGGGAAGGTTTTGATCATCGCATTCCTGTGGTTGCCGGTTCTAATCCTGTCAACCTACGTCCTTATCGATACTCTGTGATACAGAAGGATGTTATTGACAAAACTATTCAGGAAATGCTGCAACAAGGGATCATTCAGCATAGCTCAAGTCCATATGCATCTCCGGTAGTACTCGTTAAGAAGAAGGATGGGTCTTGGAGGCTCTGCACTGATTTTCGTGGATTGAACAAACAAACTATAAAAGACAAATACCCTATTCCACTACTGGAGGATTTGTTGGATGAATTAGGAGGGTCCAAGTACTTCTCTAAACTCGATCTAAGAGCAGGTTTTCATCAAATTCGGATGCACCCCGAGGATGTTTTTAAGACAGCTTTTAAGACTCATTTCGGACACTATGAGTATTTAGTGTTACCTTTTGGGTTGACAAATGCTCCAAGTACGTTTCAGGGGCTGATGAACCATGTCTTTGCTTCAGTAATTGATAAACAAGTTTTTGCGGTGTTTTCTCAAATACCAAACTGTCTATTTAATCAATTGCAGTACAGTATGGTGTCAATCCACTGGGAGAGTAACTAGCAATCAAGATATAATCTACTTATTCTAATCTAAGCCAAATTCGGTTTTAGTGAGTGGTGATCTATCCTAGGTGACAACGAAATCTTAAAACAAAATGCTAAAAATGAAACAGAGTATTAGAATGTAAAAACAGAGCATTAAAAGTAAAGCAATAGTGAAACTAATAAAGTGCAATACGAAATCTCAACCTAAAGCAGAGTATTAAAATCACGAAAATTCAATAAGGGAAAAACGGGTTCTCGAGGATTAGGATCAATGATTAGGGTATTCCTAGGGGTTCTAGACTTATCTATCAACCTATTTAGATGACCTCTAAGCAAGGAATCACAAAGTAATCACATTCGCTCTCGCGCAATGGACCTCTCCTAAAAGACAACCTGACTTGACTCTCGCCCAACGATTGGAAATTCAAGAGGCCTTAAGTATGGACCTTACAAACCCTAATAACACCCTAGACAATCAATCTCTTGAGCTAGGAAGATGCTATCTTAATTTAAGCATGTTCAAGTGATTCCCCAAACGCCTCTCGGGGGGGATTCACCAAGAGATCGAATTTCAGTTGATCAGAAAGAAACAAGCATTAAGAACACTTAAACTAAAGAGATCTAAGACCTTATTTAAACATAGACAAACCTAGAAATCCCTAAGTTTTCCCCTAATCTCACCCTTTCCTCAAGAACCCTAGACTAACTTACTCAGAATTCATGAAATAAAACAAAGACTTAAAATCGAAATCTAATTGCATAAAACTTAAAGCTAAAAAAATCGTAAATGCTTTTGCAAAAATAAGAGACTCGAAAATTGCTAGAAAAGATTGTATATTGAAAGTAGAAATTCTAGTACAATTTATAGATAAAAAGATCTTAAAGAAAAAGGAAAAATACTTAAAGAGAAAAAGGGAAAAATTCCCTTGAAAGAAAAATGGGAATTTCCTTTTAAAAGTTAAAAGGAAATTTCCCTAAGAAAGAAAAATAGAAAAAGAACTAAAAGACAATTGGGCTTGCACAAAGGGGCTTTTGATGGGCCTTCTTCGCAGAGAAGCCCAAAGATTCAATCTTCGTCCGAAGTCTTAGTTCTGGCCCGTAAAGGCACTCGACCAAGTGATGGTCGAGTGTCATGCTCGAGTGTCATTGGTATATGCCAAATCTTCTAGATCACATCCTGAACTTCAACTTTAGGCCAGCCGATTTTCCATTGGTCTTCTTGTAGTCCGAAATTCTTCATGAAATTCTCCAAAAAGTGCCTAAAAATACCCTTTATGCAATGTGTGCAATGCCCAACACTAAGTATGCAAATTATGCCTAAAAGAACCTAAAACTATGATAATAATGCAAGTATGAATGCAAAACATGCTAAATAATGGCCCTAAAATGTGGTAAAATGCAGACACATCAGTAATTCGAAAATTTGTGTTGGTCTTTTTTGACGACATATTAGTGTACAGCACAGATTGGAGTTCTCACCTTTCTCACTTGCAGGAAGTCTTTTCCATTTTGAGACGGCAGCAGCTGTACCTTAAGGAATCTAAGTGTACATTTGGAGCAACTATAATCGAATACTTGGGTCATTACATCTCTCAGGCGGGGGTTAGTACAGATCCTAAGAAGATAGAAGCGGTGCAATTATGGCCAATTCCCCGCACACAAAAGCAACTACGCAGTTTCTTGGGACTGGCCAATTATTATAGACGATTTATACGGGGGTATAGCATTATTGCAAAACCGTTATTTGAAATGCTCAAGAAGGAGAGCTTCAAGTGGAGTGAAACTGCCACTGAGGCTTTTAACAGACTCAAAGAAGCCCTTACTTCTGCGCCGGTGTTAGAGTTACCAAACTTTGAGCATGAGTTCGTGGTGGAAACAGATGCCTCTAATACCGGGATTGGGGCTGTACTGATGCAGAATAATCACCCTTTGAGTTTTATTAGCAGGGCTCTCGGACCACGGCATCAAGGGCTTTCCGTGTACGAGAAGGAATTGCCGGCAGTGGTACATGCAGTTCAGACTTGGAGCGCGTACCTGGCTCATCGTCATTTTGTGATTAAGTCAGATCAAAAGAGCTTGAAGTTTCTGACTGAACAGAAAATTTACACACCCTTCCAACATATGTGGTTGTCTAAGTTGATGGGTTATACTTATGAGATACAATACCGTCAAGGGAAAGAAAACGTGGCCGCCGATGCTCTATCTCGTGTCACAGGTTCACAGCTTCTCCAAATTGCTTTGACACAAGTTCATCATGGTTTCTATGATAATCTGCAGCTACTTTGGACCACTGATGCGCACCTTGTGCGACTGATCACCGACTTGGCAAAAGACCCACAATCACATCCGAAATTCTCTTTTGTACATGGGGAGCTACGTCGCAATGGCAAATTAGTAGTTGGGAACGATACAGCTCTTAAGCTGCAGATCATGCAATGGCTCCATGACTCCGCCGTGGGAGGACACTCAGGCCGTGATGCAACCGTTCACCGCATAAAGAGTCTCTTCTTTTGGCCAAAAATGCGAACCGAAATCCAGAATTACGTGCGGCATTGTGTTACTTGTCAGCACCATAAATATGATACAACAGCTAAACCGGGATTGTTGCAACCTCTGCCAGTTCCTCAAGGGATATGGGAGTCAGTTTGCCTTGACTTCATTGAAGGGTTACCTGTTTCTTCGGGCAAACATTGATTATTAGTAGTCATTGACAGAATGAGTAAGAATGCGCATTTCTTGTCTCTCGCACACCCTTACACAGCACAGGATGTCGCTCGCCTATATATGGACTTTGTGTTCCGGTTACATGGATTACCTAAAGAGCTAATCAGCGACCGCGACCCTACATTCTTAAGTGAATTCTGGAAGGAGCTGTTCCGGGTGCAAGGCGTCGACTTAAAACATTCTACGGCCTACCATCCTCAAACGGATGGCCAAACTGAGGTCACGAATCGCACCCTTGAAACCTACCTACGTTGCATGACTGCAGATGCTCCACACACCTGGAGTAAGTGGTTACCTTTAGCTGAATGGTGGTACAACACAACGTACCACTCAGCGATTCACACTACCCCATATGAAGCTGTTTATGGTCAGGTACCCCCAACACATCTTCCCTATCTACCTGGAGAAAGTAACTCACAGCTTGTTGACCGCAGTATGCAGCAGCGGGAATCAATCATTGCTATGCTCAAATTTCACCTGAATCGTGCCAGTCATCGCATGAAACAGTACGCAGATTCTAAACGTTCGTTTCGGGAGTTTGATGTGGGCAATCACGTGTACCTTAAGCTTCAGCCATATCGCCAACACTCCATGAAAAACAGACATGTTCCCCACAAGCTTTCACCTAAGTATTATGGTCCGTTTCGGGTGACAGAAAAGATAGGCGTCGTCGCCTACCGGCTAGCCTTACCTCCCTCAGCTGCTATACATGACGTTTTCCATGTGAGCCAACTAAAACTGTGTCCTAATCCAGCTGACTTCACTGCAGCACTGCCGCAGTTCTGGAGTGACATAGGGCAGGATAAAGAACCGGAAGCCGTGCTGGACAAGAAAGTCGTGAAGCATCGCAACACAGCGGTTACCAAGGTATTGATTCAATGGAAAGGACTACCTCCCGAAAAGGCAACTTAGGAGTTCTATCAAGACTTCATGGCTCGCTATCCTCAGTTCGATACTTGAGGACAAGTATCATGTCGACAAGGGAGTATTGTTATAGATAATCATGAAAACATTCGGTTATCCTTTTAAGTATGTTGGTTTAGTAAATCGTTTGGTTCTGTTATGCTTGGTTTGAACATTCCGGTTTGTATTTTGTCTCTTTAAGAAGAGTAGAACAGCTCAGAGAAAGGATAGGCATGAAATTCAACTTCTTTTTGATAATCTCTCTCTCTTGTTTGTTAAAGTGACGCTCATAATTTGTTGAGCTTGAATCTGAGGTAATTTCTCTTAGGCTTGATTATCTCTTAATCAGTTCAATACTCATCTTCAATCCTCTAATACGGATTCTAGAAGAGATTGTTAGCTAATTGTTGATATCCACATCAGTAGATATCTCACTGCTTCTCCTTCCATCAATGGCTTCCCTTGCAAATCAGGCGTCTCTGCTTTTGACTTCTTCTTCTCCAACTTAGTTGGTCCCTTAAACACCGCGAACCCTAATGGTGTAGCTGTTTCTCCAGCAAACGTCCTGAAATTTCCGGCTCTAAACAGCTTAGGAATCTCGATGAACAAAATTAGCTCCAGGGGGTGTAAATTCCCTTACTTGCACCCGCGTGAAAGCGAAGCAGGAATCGGGATAGAAAGCTGGATCTTTGTAGGGTTCATAAGTAGCAACAACACTCTTTTCTCCAAGGTAGTGAAGGCCGGAGAGAGATGTTCGTTATCCCAAGAGGATTAGTTCATTTCCAATGGAACGTCGGTGAAGTGAGAGCTCGTTTGATTACTGCCTTCAACAGTCAGCTTCCTGGAGTTGTTCTTTTGCCAAATACTCTCTTGGCTCCAAGCCTAAAATTCCAAACACTGTTCTGACTAAAACGTTTATGACTGATGACGCAACTGCGCACAATTTCAAGTCCAAATTTGCTGGTTGAATTTCTGAATCTATATTTCGCAATACGATTTGTTGCAAATCATCTTATACACTTTCTGTAATCATCCGTATGAAAATTTGAAACTAAAAAATTTAAAAGATTGATCTCTTTCTCTTTAATTGTGAAAAGTATTCTCTAATAGACATCGTCAACGGATTGCTTTCAGTTAAGTCACCTCTTGTTTACATTCTCACCAAGATGAAACTGTCTTTATTAAGTAATTGAGAGAGAGAAGATGAAAAATAAACTAGAAATGGAAAGGCTGTTCCAGATAGTTAGGGAATCCGAAGAACAACTCTTTTTCTTTAGATAAAATCGACTCGACAAACCCATTGCTCGAAGATTCTTCTTCGATCTGAGAAGCTACAGTTGATGTATCAGCCATTGTAGCTGCTACTACCTCAGAGAGGTCGTTCTTGAACAAGCTTTCCAATTCTTGAGGATGATTCTGTTGGTTTTCATGGAAGGTTTCTTGGTCAAGGAGAAAGTCAGACCAAGTGAAGTTAGCCTCTGAACGCTCCTGAGTAATGGTAGAACAAGTTGAAGAGAACAACGGAGGAGAAGAATTAGAAAAAGACGAAGAGGGATACATAAATGTAGACTCGGGCTTGACATTGTTCGAAGACTCGGTCAGAAGCTTGATTGCTTGTAAATGAAACATGAGATCTCCGGAATCATCAGGTTGTTGTTGATGAGCATCTTCATTGAGCAAGTGATTGCGTCCAAGATATCCGGCTTGGTTCAATGGATTGGAGTTGAGGGTTCCACCACCATTGATGTTGCCGTATTCAGCAAGTACATGAGAAAAGGGACGGTGAGTGACATGATCAATCCCCATTTCAGACAGTTTCTTCTTTAGTTTTGTGTTCCAAAACATTTTCACTTCTTCTTCTGTCTTTCCTGGTAAATGTTGTGCAATAAGTTGCCATCTAAATTCAAACAAACAAAATCATCAGAATCTGCGAAATCTGAAGAAATTTTCGAGAAATTCATGATATAGAACCTGCTTCCCATTGCTGCGTGCATCTTGATGATCAGATCTTCTTCTTCAGAAGTGAAGCTCTCAAGTTTAGTTCCTGAATGATCAGTCTTTCTCACTCTGCAACTCTTTCCATGCCTCCTAAGTCCTAAAGATGTTCAGAACAGATATATATCATATCGACATGAAATAACTAAAAGAAGGAGAAGAATGTTGTAAAAAGCTTTTGTAACCTATTTTCTTAGGAGTTGCAGATCCGTTTTTGGAAGCAGACGCAAATACAAACCTATGGGCGTTGTTTTCTTCGTTTGTCCATGAATTCTTCGATTTTGAAGAACAAGATCTCACCATTTTCCTATAAAAGAAATAAGATTAATAAACAAGGTAATAGGATTAGAGATATATAATAGAAAGATGAAAAAGGAGGCATGTAACAATAATATCTCTCGAGTGTTGTGAATAAGGAAGGGATTAGGCGAAATGAGTTTGGAGGTCTAAGAAGCGTGTCTGGCAAGAAAGGCATGAATAGATTTTCGTCTTTTTAAAATTACATATGCATGATTCTTTATTTATACTCACGCTATAATCTGTCATTTAATTACTTTTTGACTTGTGCTTATTTATGTTTATAGAGTTATGTTCATATTTTAATATTATTTTTGAAATATTATTTTAAAAATTTGATACCTAAATTAAACAAACCAAACCCAATAAAATACTTTAATAAATTTTAAATTTATAAATTTGAAAAACAAAATAAACTCGAACATGCACTAAATCAAGAAATTAATCTATAAATCTATTAAATATTTTTAATTTGAATATTTATATAAAAATACCCGACCTAAACTCCATCTATATATTGAACCAAACTTTGTCTAAAAAATAAAATAGATCTTAATCAAAATAACCGAAATACCAAATTAGAACAAAAGAACTTAAAAAAATTTTATATGTACCCCAAAAAACTGAATCCAAAATCAAGTCGGAACCGATCCATAGCCGATTTTGTATCCGATATCTTTTTCTTACATTTATCTTTTTCGAATTTTTAAAAATTAAATATTTATCAATTTTAGATGTTCATATAAAAAATAATTACTAAGCCCAGCAAGATTTTATTTATTTTTAAACCGTGTTCATTTAGGCTCTTAAACTCGAATTGATATTTTGGAATATTGGTTTAGAGGCCTAAAACCCAAATCAAAATCAACACGATTAGAGGATCAAAACCCAAACCGAGTCTGATAAAATATCCAAATGTTTCTTAAAACAATATACCCAAAAAATCAATCCCAAACCCGAATAATTAATCGAATTTGAAGCCGATATATTTTTTTAAAAATTATAGCTATTTAAAAATATTTATTAATTTAAAATTTGTATATAAAATTTTGTAACGAAACTTATCATATACCTATTTTAAAGGGTTATTATGAATCTGAACTTAATTTTATCTTAGAATTTATAACACAAAATGAAAAATGTATTCATAATTACTTTTCCCTTTTCTTTATTTTGCCACATTTAGTTATACTTGTTTTCTTTTCAAAGTTTTTTCGTTATGAAGGAGCATATTGAATTTTGAAGTAAAGAGAGACTGGTCCTTTGTAAAAAATACTAAGATCCTGTTTGTTTGCTAGTCAATGGCAACTAACGACCAGCAAACCATAATTAAAATATTAATTTTATATTCGTTTGATAGTCGTGATGTTATACGTTTTGTAATGGCAGTAACCAATGACTATTTTTTTAATTTAGAAAATTTATTATACAAAATTATTTATACTTATAATACTTAGCAAAAAATATTCAAATGACTTTATGAAAATTAAACAACAAATATTATTACATTTATATATAATTTATAAAAAATATATTTATACAGAAATTCAATCATTTTTTTTTGTAAATTTAATCTTCTTTTATATTTGTATATTCTCTTTTATTATATATTTATAGATTAATTATTATATTCTATATAATTTTATTGTATTATTTGAAATTTAATTTTTTAATTAATTAATTTTGTATCGTTAGTGTTGTTGTTTTGTGACTGCTGAGTGCTAGTGACTAATCGTTAAATTGCGGTTATTGATTGTTTACGACTGATAGCTTAACCAAAAACTACGAAACAAGCAGCTTTTAGTCATGATTATTGGTCGCAATCACCAACGATCCTTAAACGAACATGACCTATATGTTATCGATTGTTCGAAGCAATTAAGCTTTCCTCCTTTGGTGACTGACATATACAAAGTGTCTTTCTTAATAGTTACTTAA
The DNA here is from genome assembly GCA_023374145.1 of Lepidium sativum. Lineage (NCBI taxonomy): Eukaryota > Viridiplantae > Streptophyta > Magnoliopsida > Brassicales > Brassicaceae > Lepidium > Lepidium sativum. The sequence continues at coordinate 25,197 of JAKUCM010001178.1, read as the reverse complement.
AATGAGTATTAGCGTAACGAGTTTTATTTTTATATTATCAATAATGCATGTTATCAAATCAACGGTACTTTCAAATAATTGATTCCTATAAAAATATTAGGGAAAATACAATTAAAGCCTTTTAGATTTATAAACACCACAAACTAGACATTTTTTAAAAAGTTGACGTTTTAAGTGTAGTCTTCACGTTGACTATGCTACTAAAATCTCATCGTTAATTTCATTGTTACGGAGTTAAGCTCCTGTTAACGATGTTGTTAAGTAAAAAACGACAATGTTTTCAAAAGAAACAACTCATCGATTAAAAACACAAAAATCCCCAAATTCGAAAACCTTAAAATCTTAAATCCCCAAATCTCTCTGATTTCTTTGAAATAGCATAAGAAATTAAAGATCGAAAATGCCAAAAATTTGGTATCCTTAGTCATCACTTTTGTCGTTCGCCTAGGAAGAATCGACGAGAAATCCCAGCGGAGCCTCCACCAGTTGAAGGTTCCGACGGTTGAAGCTCCGCATGTTGAAGCATCACCGGTAGTCGCGACAGTAGCTGCTCAGGTTCTACGAAAGTGAAAGCGAAACCGACAACATCTTGTTGAAGAAGAAAGAGAAAATCATGAGGCTATGACTGGAGATGACTGTAAAGTTGGCGATGGAGTTTTCGAGCAAGAATTGTTGGAGAGTTTGAAAAAGGTGTTAGAGACGAGGGGAGAGAAAAGTGAATGTGACTGATGATGATGCGGAGATGATATTTGGTGTGAAAGGAAATTACCTAGAGGTTTTAGCTCACAGTGATGACGATGGAGATGATCAAATTGATGGTGGTGATGATCATGTAGAAAATAAGGATTATGAGGAGATTCTTCGCTTGGGGAAAACATTCAACTCTCCACAAGATTTCAAGCTTGTTGTGCTAAACTACTCATTGAAAACAAGGTACAACATTAGTCTCTATAGGCCTCAGGGTCACAAGATTGGTGCTAAATGTCTGGATGATTGTAGCTGGAGATGCTATTATTCGTATAATATGAGAAAAACAAAGATGGAAATCAGAATAATGGAGAATGAACACGCATGTGTGAAGTCAAGTTATAGTAAGATGCTGAAGATTAGCAACATCGTTTGGTTTGTTTAAAGATAGGCTTTGAAGAATCCTAAGATGATAAAGAAAGAGATGGTTGACGAGGTTGAGCAAGAGTACAACATGCACGTAACAGAAGATCAATGTGCAAAGTGAAGACAATAGTTATAAGAGAGAGAGCAAGGCTATTCATGAAGATCACTTTGCATGTCTTTGGGACTACCACGCAGAAGAGTTATTTTGAGATAGAAACCATTCCTGGTCCGACTATTGGTAGGTTACTAAAGTTCTCTCGTCTGTTTATTTGTTTTAAATCACAGAGGGATACATGGAAGCAGTCGTGTAGGCCTATCATAGGAATTGATGGAGCATTTTTGAAATAGAATGTGAGAGGACATATGTTAGCTGCCACATGTAGAGACAGAGACAACATGATAGTTCCCATTGCGTGGGATATAGTAGAAATAGAGAACGATGATAACTAGGAATGTTTTCTTAGGCAGTTGGTTGTATTTCTTGATATGCAGATGGAAGAAATATGGCAATAATATCAGACAAACTTTTGGTTGGTTTGCTATATAAAGTTTACTAGTATGTAGCCTTTTAATGTATGTTCTAATTAGTTGCATCTCCTTGCATGGTTTAGTCAAGGCAATCAAGAACATAACTCCAGAAGCTGAGCATCGGTTGTGTGCATGCCATGTCATGGAGAATTGGGAAAAGAAAAGTCATGATTTGGAGTTTCAAAGACTATTCTCGAAGATTGCAAGGAGTTACACGATAGGTAAATTTGACTTTCACATGCGTGCACTGCATAGTTATAATCCATGTGCCTATGCGTCTTTACTGAAACATAGACCGCATACATGGTGTAAGGCCCTTTTTAGAGTAGGTACTTGCTGTAACGACATCTTGAACAATATATCTGAGTTGTTTAATAAGACAATCCGGTTAGCTAGAAAGAAACCACTAGTAGATATGTTAGAAAATATAAGAAGGCAATGTATGGTAAATAATCATAATAGGTATCTGCTTGATGAGAGGTTGAAGGATAAGTGTAAATTTACCAAGAAAGTGCATGCTAAGATTGAAAAGATGATTGTTGGATCCCTGTTTTGTGGCATGTGGAGTGTAAGGAACAACGCGTATGAGATAAAACATGAAGATGATTGTTTCACAGTTGATATGAATGAGAAAACTTGTGGTTGTAAAAAGTGGCAAATGATCGGTATCTCATGTATTCATGTTGCGTCTGTCATCATTGGGACAAAGCAAAAAGTGGAAGAGTTTGTTGTTGATTGGTACACAGCGAGTATATGGCAGAAGACATATGTTGATAGTATTCGACTTGTTCAAGGACAGCCTATGTGGCCAAAAGTGAATAGAGTAGATGTTCTTATACCTCCATCAAGAAGAGGCAATTCTGGGAGACCAAGTAACTATGCAAGAAGAAGAAAGGTCAACGAAAAAACATCTTCAAGTATCCATCTGACACGCAATAACAAAGTGATGACTTGTTCCAACTGCCAAGAAGGACACAATAAGCAAGGTTGTAAGAAACCTATGGCTGAGCCTCAACAAAAGAGACTAATGGGTCGGCCAAGAAAAGTTCATGTTAGTACCAGATCTAAACGTTCATGTTAGTACTTCATAAAATCTGATTGTATATTGATTACCTTTTCTTGTACCAGATCTAAACGTTCATCTCAAGGCCAATCTTCTCACTTTCAAGTATCTGAAGGCCAATTTTCTCAGTTTCAAGCATCTGAAGGCCAATCTTCTATAGTTCAAGCTTCTCAGGTTCCAGCTGCTCAGTTTCCAGCTTCTCCGGTTTAAGCTTCTCAGGTTCCATTTGTTTCAGTTCAACCTTCTCAGAGAACATCTTCTCAGACCACAACATGGATTCAACCTCATAACCCAAGGAACATCTTCTCAGCTACCACATAGTACTTTAATCAAATGGATGCACTTGTTGGTTTAATTGTTCAAACCTAAACCCCTTTGGAACAATGTGATATTTTGTTTTTTGTATGGTCTGGTGCTTTGCAACCTATTGAAACCATGTGATCGTTTGTTTTTCTTTTTGTATGGGCTCATAACCATGTGTTAAACCTCTCTTTTGAAGCCATTTTAGTTTAAAGTATTATGCTTTCTATGTCATTTACTTTCTTTACAAATTTTAAGTTATAAACAAATTACTTTTGTCTGCCATTCACTTATGTTACAATACTTTAAGCATCAAATGTACTTAACTAAAGGAATCCAATACATTGTTTTTTTTTTGACAACGGCATAATGAGCAACAAAACATATAGACCAGAGCAAAAATCACCGATCAATGTGGAAATCTCTTGCCCGTCGGGCCAGAGAATCCGCTTTATGATTAAGTGACCTGAGAATAACTGACAGAGAAAAAACCAAGAAGCAAGAGCGTAGACGCACGAACTTCTCTTGGTATGGAATGAAAGCAGGCCAATCTTCCGGTTGCTCAAGGATCGGCACCACCGTCTCACAGTCTGTCGAGAGCTCCACCTCTAGCACATGACGGCTTACCAAGGCTTCTATCGCCCATAAGACTGCTTCCACCTCCGCATGTGTAGCTTACAGACATCTTGAAACACCTTTAGATCCTTCTTGTTCTCCACCCACTGAATCTGGAAAGCAAAACCAACCTAAACCCGAGTAGCGGTCGGTAATCTTCCAGGACGCGTCTACAAAGCATTTAAAGCCTGTAAACTGCATATTAGCTGTGGTAGGGAAAAACTATGCGCAATTTCCTGACTTGACTCCATATCAATGGAGGGTCAAAACCAAATGACACCCCTGAAAGTGCCGCTATCCATTCTGCATAATCAGCATCAGCAATGCTCAATACCCTTTCCGGGTCTATGATTGTTCCCGAGAAACAGAAGGCATTCCTCGCTTTCCAGATTTGCCATAATATCCATGGAAATACCTGACATTCAACGTTTGTTGATATCATCCTAAAGATGTAATCCAGGTTAGCCCAAACCGACGCTCCGGGAAATAAACTCGGTGGTGACGGTATACAAGACAAAGCCCATACCTGAAGGGCCGGTGGACAGAGGAACAGAGCATGATTAATGGACTCTTGTGCCTCATCGCATCGGGTACAACTAGGATCAAAAATGATTCTTCTCTTTACAATGTTTTTACTGACCTCCAAACAACCTGACACAATTTGCCAGAGAAAGTGCTTGATCTTGTTTGGGCATGTCAGCTTCCAAACATTACTGTATAGGGACTCGAAACCAGGTCCCATTTGACCTTGATCCCTATCAGACATGCTTTCGGCTAAACGATATCCTGACTTTACTGAATATCGTCCCGTAGTCGTATAATGCCAGCCCCAGTAGTCTTGGCGATCCCCTAATGGAATAGGAATGCCAAGAATTAAGTTTGCATCTTGCAGATCAAAATACTGGCAGACTAAAGTCTCCTTCCATTTTCCCCTAGACTTGTCGATAAACTGATCCAACGTCAAATCTGGGTACAAGCTTCCATTTGACCATCTCGCCGTTCATGGATTAATATCTGGAATCCAATGATCTTGCCAAACCTTAATCGTTTTCCCATTTCCAATTCTCCTAATACCTCCTTTATCTACTAGGCTTCTGGCAGAGTACAAGCTACGCCACCCGTATGATGGGAGGCTCTTCATATTTACATCTAACAAACATTGATCTTTATAGTAACGCCCTTTGAGCACATTTGTCAATAGAGACTCCAGGTGATCTAAGAGTCGCCAGATTGTTTGGCCAGCATTGCGGTGTTAAAATCCTCTAATCTGTGAAACCCCAAGCCCCCTGCTGTTTTAGGTTTGCATAGTACATCCCATTGGCGCCAATGTATTCCGCCAGATTCACCCGTCCCCGACCACCAAAAATCAGCAATCGCCGAGACTAAGTTCTGAATGACTCCCTGTGGCAGCCTATAACAAGACATAACATATGTTGGCAAAGTTGTTAAAAAAGACTTGATTAACACCTCTTTCCCAGCTTTAGATAAAAATCTAGTCGACCAATTACTAATGCGATCCTTCAACTTTTCCTTAACAAAAGAAAACACTTTTATTTTTGCGCCTCCTATATTTTCGGGAAGTCCTAAATATGTTCCCATACCTCCTAGCTTTTTGATTCCTAGAATTTGTTGTATCTCCACTTGTACAGGTTGCATGACCGTGTGACCAAATTGTATAGATGATTTCTCAAAATTGATCTGTTGACCCGAAATCGATTCATACTCTTTTAAAATCTCTAGAATTTGTTTGGCTTCTTCTGCATTTGCCTTACAAAAAAACAAGCTATCATCTGCAAACAGAAGATGCGAAATAGGCGGACTTGCCCGAGCTATGGGAAGCCTTGTGAATAACTTGCGTGATTCAGCCACCTTTAACCGACATATGAGCCATTCTGTACACAGAATGAAGACATAGGGGGACAATGGATTTACTTGTCTGAGTCCCCGCTTAGGTATGATGCAACCCCCCGGGATACCGTTACTAAACACTGTATACTCAAACGATGTTAGACAAAACATTATGCATTGTATCCAAGTAGCACAAAAGCCCATTTGACCTAGGATAGCTCTGACAAAATTCCATTCTATTCTGTCATAAGCCTTACTCATATCAGTCTTAATAGCCATATACTTGCTTTTCACTGAATCATTTGTACGTAGAGCATGGAACATTTCTTGTGCTATCAATATATTATCTGAAATCAATCTTCCAGGGATAAAAGACGATTGAGTTTCCGAAATCAATTTTGGCAAGAATCTCTTTAGCCTTAAACACAACACCTTAGAAATCAACTTATAACCAACAATGCATAAACTTATTTGTCTAAATTCCGTCAGTTTTGTTGGACGTGCTAATTTTGGAATAAGGAAAATGTTCGTCTTATTCAAACTTTTCTCAAAGCACCCTTGATTTAAGAAATTATTAACCAAAGATACTAAATCCTCCTTAACCGTCTTCCATGAATGTTGGAAGAACAATGCAGTCATACTATCCGGACCCGGTGTTTTTGCCGGGTCCATCATAAATAATGCGGTTCGAACTTCTTCCTCAATTGCCACTCACATCAGCCATCGATTATCCAAGTCCGTTATCCGGGATTGAATAATATCGCAATTTATTCTTGTTTGCTCAACACTAGAAAACAAGTCCCTAAAATACCTCTACGCTTCCTCAAAAAGATCCTCCTCTCTGGTAATCCAATATCCTTGCGGATTTAGGAGGCCTACAATTTTATTTTTTGCTCTACGTTGCTATGTTTGATCATGGAAAAAGTTTGTATTTTGGTCCCCCTCCAATAACCATTGATTTCGACTTTTTTGTTTCCAAAAAGTCTCTTCTTCCAAATAAGCTTGTTTCAGCTCTATTGTTGCCTTCACAATTGCATCCCGGTTCTCATCCGAGGAATTCTTGCAATCTTCCAGATTCTGTTTTAGTTCTTCTAGTTTCTTGCGTCCTGTGGAAGCTTGCTTGCTTCTCCAATGGGAAATTTCCCGCCGACAGCATATGACTTTCTTGGCAAAAGATAATCTGCTGCTAGCCGAAAATCCCTGCCAACTTTTTTCCACAACATTTTTATACCCCTCCTTACCAATCCACCTTTTATCAAAAATAAATTGCTTTTTAGCCCTCGAGTTTTGGCCCCTGAAACGCCCAATGATAGGTCTATGATCCGATCCGATCCGATCATCTCCAAGTATTCCACCTCAGATAGAGGAAATAAGCCATGCCAATCTCCATTTCCGAACGCTTTGTCTAACATGCACCTCACATGATCTTTTTGTAATTAATATTTACTACAAAAAGATCAGAAAAAAAATAAGGCCAGACCCCCACTATTTCCAATTGGTTCAACCGTGGTTAAAAATTTATAACCCAGATGAAGTTGTATTTTTTCCAGCAATTCAAAATTATTCTTAGTTTCTGACAAAAAATAGGAAATCAGGTCTATGTTTTGTCCAAATATCTCTAAGATAACTAATAGACATTTTATTTCCAATTCCCTGGCAATTCCAACATAATGTTTTAATATTCATATTAAAATTAATAAAGGTGGAGTATTATGGCCCTCCAAAAATTTGTGTGTCATTACTTGACCCATTTCTGACCTGAAAGGATCTATTCTAATTGAAATCACACTTTTTTGGCCAGTCACTAAGGCCCTTACTTTCCAGGCCCATCTTCAGTTCTTTAAAGATCCAACATTTGCAGGCCCACTTGTGGCCCATCTATTCATTTGTATAAAAATTCTGAAGAACAATCGAAAGGCCTGCGGCCCAATCATTCTCTCCATTTCATATATATATTTCCCAAGTAATGAAAAACCTTTCATTTATTAAAAATAGAAACCTAATTCTTATTATTTGGATAAAAATATCAAAACATGGAAATCCAGCTTGCCTAAAAACTTGTCTTAGACCATTATTTAGTACAAAATCATAACAAAGGAAAAACCTAACAATCATTAAAAACTAGACTTTTTTTAGAGCCATTTCCTGCTCTTTGATCTTCAATTCCTTAAGTTTTGCCCTGGGTGTTTTCCTTGGAGACATTGTTCCTATAAGCATTAGTTTCTTTGTACTCACTCTCCGCATTGGAGTGAATGCTCTGACCACATTCTTTCCGGTTTCAGCCACAGTCGGAGTCAAAGTAACATCCACATCGCTCTGCATTTGAACCACAAAAGCCGAGTGGATGCGTTCCTCTTCCTCCTTTGACAAATTCTGTATAGTCGTCTCTACATCCACGGTATCAGCCTTGTTGATAGCTGATTGCTCTTGCAACTCCAATTCTGCAGATTCAAGAGTCTCCTCTATTTGCTCACCACTAATCCACTGCATATTATCCACCTCACTCTCTGTCCTAGACTTCTCTAAATCCAGGTTCTCTACTGCCTCGAACTCTGCAGCATCGTTTACCTCTTTTACAACTACAATCTCAGCCTTCTCACCCACTTTATCTTGGAACAATGGTCTTCTAACCTTAGCTCCAGAGAGACTCATCTTCTCCTTTTTTGATCACTGAAAAGGAGCTATGATTAGTACCAGATTAGCTACAATTTCATAATTTCGTGTATAAAATTGTCGCCATACCTTATCGCTCTTTCCAGCCAAAGTCTGATCATTTACAGACTCTCGGCTTCTTTTATTTCCTGTTGCAGCATCCCTAGCGGCTATAGCCTTCGACACTAACCCATGATTTCTTTTTCCCCCAAGTAAGGCCCCTTTGAAACTTCTGTTTTTACTAGAAAATCCTACCCCACGGTTATCAGCCCCAGATTTTTCTTTATTTTCCTGTTTAGCTTTGTAACACACGCTAGACTCATGTGTCATTCTATAACAAAGAGAGCAAAACCCGACCAGTCTCTTATATTCGAACAACACTTTGGACTCTCTACACTCCTCAAAATCTAAAATCGAGGAGAACACCAATGGTTTAGAACATGATACCTCAATTAGTACTTGACCCTTTAGGAAATCAATATTGATTATTGAGCCTAAAGAGCCCTCTACTAGCTCATAAACCACCTCTACTCTATACTCGAAAGGTATACCCGTTATCCTAATCCACAGACGTATTAAATTTGGATAGTCCGCATCTGCCATCACTTTCCACGGGCATATACGACCATCCAGTTATCAAAGTTTACAGACCCGTATTCTAGGACACTAAGTAAATCAGATTCATTTTGGAATTCAAATTGAAACCGACCATTCCCCAACTTAAGACCGCATACCTTTCCCACTAAATTCCAAAATTGAGGCATCCTAAAAAGAAACGTATCTACGTTCTGGATACCTGGGTTTAAGCAACGGCCCATTAGAACATTCGAACTTCGCGCAAGCAGCTCAGTGTTATCAATTTTTGGAATCCGTATCTTCAACACCCGAGGTGGTGAAGTACCTGCCACACCTTTCTTATATAAACCTATCTGCGCCATGTAAGAATCTTTATCAAAATCTTCGAATAAAGGAGAGAAGTAGCAGTATGAAATTTTCAGAGAAGGCAATTGAAATGGTACTGCATAAAACGTAAACCACCAATTGCCTTTATACCCAAACCATCTCACATCAATCTGTTGAAACTTAGCCCTATTATTTTGTTCTGTTGGCCTCCTACATATCCTAACTTTTTTCAAAACCACAAATTTTAAAATTATCTTATCCCTAAGATATAGGATTCTTTCCAAACGATATTGAAATTCGTTTCTAGTGATTCTGTGTACCCAACTGTTATTCAAGAAATGAATCCTTAATCGTTTTACTAATTTACCACTTCCCCTTAAAGAGGAACTTACTCCTCCCCTAAGCTGCCACGTTGATTTAACGGCCACATATAACACACATATGACTTCCGTAGTACATGATAGTCCCATAAAAGTCTCCTTTCTACTAACGGAGCGAGTGCATCTCAATACACTTATCTCTAAAATATCCTCGTTTTGCCTACGATTTAAAATTCTTCCCATACACCAGTTTTTAAGGCTATTAAACCCGAGATCTACTGTTCCAATATATCAACGACCTTTAGGCAGAGATTAAGCATCACATGCCTCAAGAAATTGGCATAACTGACCTTGTGACTTAATTGCATCAAACCCTCGCCATCCTTCTGCATTATTGCTGACAATCCAGCTTTTTCCTCCCAAATATTTGTTCTGATAGTGCCATGTCCTCCAGCAATTGAGTTTATCCATATCAAAATCCGGCTCAGTTTATAGGACAATACACTATCTGCCCAAAGAACAGTGCATAAAACCTTATAAATGAATTAATCACCGTGTACCTGACATACCTCCAGTCCTGCTTGGAGCTTAACTGTGAACCAACTCCATGACCTCTCATGAATAGTTCCATCCAGATTAGTAGTGTCTCTTCTCATTTGTAGATATTCACTTACCGCAACTGCAAGAACACAACACCGATCATTAGGTTGTATCCTTACAGAATGTTCAAAATTGTTTCTCCCTACAATCATATTAACCCTCAAATATGTGATTAACCATCCACTATATGATATGAGAAAATAGTATTCACTCCATATTCTCGCAAACCAAATTGTCATTCTAATCATAGAATTAGAACTAATTTTTTTATTGAGCTGAATACATGCTCTAACGACGATGTCTTTTATCCTTGAAAAACTAGTGTATTGATATCCGTAATTCTCTATTATCCAAAGTGTTGTTCCACAACTTAAAACCCCACATCGATGACTCTTTGAATACCATATTCCTCGGAATTTCGAGAGTTCTATACGTCTAACCTTATAGCCCTGATTTCCCTTACTACCATTATCATCAGGGATATTGTTTCTAAAGACAAAAACTTGAATCCCCATAATGCCTAGCATCGATCTTTCGAAAGTGTGTGACATCGGAAAAAATCCCTGTTCTCCCTCCCCATTTACTAGCAAAGAAATAAAGTGCCTCACATTCATGTGACAAACTTTACTCAATATACAGAAAGATAATCCACTCCGTGAGGCTCTAAAGACCCCTAAACCAATCAAAGCCTTTGAAATCAAAGAAAATCCGAAACTTCCTTGAATTAACCAAGTAACCCAGACCGTTCTATCACCTATGTATTGGTCATATCGTATGCTTAATCCCCTTGTGACTTGAGACAATACAATGTTCCTCAATGACATAAAAAGCCATAACCGACTAGCAATACCCCTATAATTGGTCCACCATCGAAACCTACAGAGACACCTATTCACGAAGACCCTATCATACTGCATAACACTTGGGAAAATCCAATTGCGTAAAACAGCGTGAACCAAATGTGTTTCGAATACGGAAATCGACTTAGAAAACCGACGATAATTCAATATATATATATATATATATATATATTACGCCAACAAACTAAGTAGGTCATCTCGACCATATCAGATCCGAAAGTAATGTTATCGGAAACTAATATGCCGATCCCCAACCACTGAAGACCATCACCACATAACCAAGAAACCAAATCCCATTTATCCAAACGATATCGAGAATCTGGATTAAGCAAAACCATAAGAACATACCTTCGAGTCCATTGGAAGTCGGAGCTTAACAGAAGCCGAAGACTAAGCCTAGAAACGCCACCAAACCCCAATTCCAGTCGCACTAACACTTGGCTCTCTAACCCTGAAAACGCTCACCACTATTCAACCAGAAACCTAATTACATAATTAAACATAGACAATGAAACATACATTTTTTCTCAACATCTCATTACCTACTATACCATTACACAAGTAATAGAGCATCTCTTTTCTTTTCTTGACTAAAAACCTCATAACCCAATACAGTACTAAGCAACAACATCCCCACAAATACAACTTTCACAAACACTTTCAGCTTCCAAATTTCATGTTTGTTCGACACTGCTTATTCCTTCACTTCTTGTATCATGTTCCTCAACTCATTTGCTTCGGATTTAAACCCAGAAATCTCACTTACAACGACAACTAAGATTAGATAAAGCATTCTCAACCTCTTCATACACAACCTCCTCCACCCACTTAACCAAAAGTCCCTAATGCAATTTTGTTTGGTAAATCATCACATTCAATTGCCAATCTATCGAATCCAACATAAACAATTCTATAATTCAATTTTCGTTTGATCAATCATCACATTCTAAGTCAAATTATCGAATCCAACATAAACCATAAACAAATTTCTAATTCAATTTCTTATGAATCTCTCGAATTCAATTTCAGCACATTACTACAACATAAACAAAACAAGAATTCTTCTTACATCGTTTTTGGTTGTTTAGGAGCTCACGTCGCATTTGCTCAAACACAGGAGGAATGGTCTTCCTGGGTTTGCTTTGCGTCTTCTATGTCAACATTACAACCTCTAAGCCACAAATACACATCGATGGTTACTCACTGAATTTGAACTTATCTAAAATTTCAAATTCACGATGAAGATTCAACTTCGATGCTAAGCAAAAATTAGAGAGATTTAGAGATTTAAGATTTTAGGGTGTTTAATTTGGGGATTTAGTGTTTTAAATCGACGAATTGTTTTTTTTGAAAATGTTGTCGTTTTTACTTAATGACACCATTAACAGAAATTTATTTTCATAACAATGAAATTAATGATAGAATTATGAAATTAACGATAGAATTTTAGTAGAATAATCAACGTGAAGATTATGCCTAAAAAACAATTTTAATAATATTATACTTAACAATTTTAGTTGTTTGTCATCTTTTTCAATCTAACTTTTTATGATATTTTTTCTAAAAATATTATACTTAACAAAAAAACTGTCCCACCAAGTAGAGTTTTTAGAGCCTTTAAATAGATGTGCTCCACATATGCTACAATCAAATTCAAGTAAGTCTCAAAGCAGCGTCGTTTTACCAAAATCTATCGAGACTTGAACGTGTTATTAAGCCTAATACAAACGTTAGAGAAAGTTACTTGTACACTAATAATAATCCATCAAACAGTAGACAGCTCTTAAAAATATCTGGTTCACCCTCTTCATTGTTTCATGACTCATGGTAAGAAAAAAATGACTACCCTACTCTACACATACCTCTCGGCCTCCACAGTTTCCTTCTCTTCACTTATCAGCCGAATTTGCCTGAATATCTTAAAAACAACAACGCAGATATGCTTCAATGAAGAGAAAGCCAATGATGTCTCTTACCGTTTTAATTTTCTCTGCAAGGGGTTTTTGCCAGAAATAACTCCTGAAAATTTTGCTTATCATACAATGGTGATTGATCAGACGGAGCTTTACGACAGCAAAGAGGGCTCTCTTCGTCTTACTTATGAATTATCTGTCTTATCATCATCCTTCAATACTGTACTTGGACCATCATCAAAACCAGATACAGGGGCAAGCTCATTTAAGTCAAGGTAACGCCTTTTGCCTACTACACTCTCAACTTCTTCTTGGTTTGCTGTGCCGTTTGTTTTGTTAAGTTGATTATCCTTTTTACCATTTGTTGTTTCTGCGTTGTCATTGACCTCTATCGGCTCTTCTACTTCTTCACCAGATTTTGTTTCTGGGTCATTTGCATTATCTTCAGAATCCTGACTTCCCATGGTGAAATCCCCATTCCCTGTTTCATCCGAATGTTCATCTGGCTCAACCAATCGCTTACGTTTTGGCAAACCTGTGGCTTCTTTGTCTGATTCTGAGAGCTCATACTGTTGGTAATCAATTCTTGTGGCTCTTTTACTACGTCTCAGGCCAGGCCGGAAATAATTTGACCTTGATCTTAACTTAGTTTCTCTACGTGCCATTTTCTTAACCCTCTGGGGTTCATCACTATCTTCTTCGCTTGCACTAAGAGAATCTTCTTCTTCCTCTTCTTCTTCTTCCTCATACTCGGCATTGTCTTCCTCCCATTTGTACTCTTCATCTCCCTCAGAACCACTAGAAAAGTTCTTCTCTTTACGCTTCCTCAGATATTCTTCATCATAAACGGCTTCCCCAACAATGTCATCATCGCTTTCAAATTCTACCTCATTGTCTGAAACAGTTTCAACGAAGTCCGTAGCGGAATACCGTTGAGGCCGTTGTCTGCGCCTGTTACTGTCATGACATTACATACATTAGTTCAACCAAGAGTTCGAAAAGTTCTGGAGGAGAAATTCAAGGAGAGAAGAGAAATACACTGCGTCTTGCCTTCTGTCCAAGGATTCATCTCTCTGCTCATCGAAATCATCATAATCAGCAAAATCAGAAGATCTCGCAGATGCTGTATCATTCACAGGCTCAGTAGGGTGAGTAGAACTTGTCGATCTGCCATTTGCAAGAGCGTCCAATCTGGCAGATTCTCTTCTGTGCAGAGGAGGTTCTGGTGATGGATGTTTCTTCCTGAGATAGAATTTGCCAACACAAACAGAATGTAAGAGACATAGATAATAGTCCCCAATTAAAAATGTTGGAGGAGAGACCAATAGCAGAGATGATTCAATGTGAGGGACACTTAGACGTACTTTGTTATCTTGATTGCTTCATTTATGGATCTATCATAATCATCTGCAAGAATATTAGATATCAGTCAAACTCTTCAGCTCAATAGAGATCAAGCTGAAATTTTAATCAGGAAATAGGGAAATCACGGGGCCTGAATTTCTACCAAGGTCATAAACTTACCAAAAGTGTATCTAACTGGCTTCCGATCACGGAGAGAGCGTCCAGCACCAAGACCGTCAACAACTAAAAAGTTATCAAGCAGAAGAGCCTGTCTGTGTTGCTTTTTCAACAATTTTTCTTTTCTCTGACAATGGAAAAGAATACTCCATTATGAAAGGATGCAGATGATAAGAATTTTTCAGCGATGACAATGCGTTTAGTAATTGAGTTTTACTTTGTTGTAACCATGATAGAAATCAGAAACAGATAAAGGTAAGCATAGAGCAGACTGTAACCTTGTTTTCTTTTTCTATCTCAGGGAGCATATCTTTCATTAACTTTTTCCCTAGAGAAACTTCAATTCTACTATTGCTTTGATGTAGTTTTTCCTGCAATATGAAGGGAGACAACATCTAAATACACACTAAAGACATTGAAACTTATAACTATTGTTTATTACAATAGTTTAGTCCTCAGCAGAAGCAAGCATCAGTCAACAGTCAAAAGAAAAGAAGTTTAGTCTGAAACACAAGTTTCGACAGAATTGCATAGGATTCTGCTCTGCAAAAGAAGGTACTAAAGCACTGAAACGAATTAGAGTGTAAAGTTACATATGTTAACCTTGTTAACCCCTATAGTTAACTGCAACAAGATTGCCCCATAGAGGACATCCCCCAAGAAATTGATACTAAATTCACCCACAACATACCACTGACTCATTGAACATCCAAAAAACACCTACATTTAAATAGACTCAGCTAGCAGATCACTTCAATAAAACTTGATCTGGTTTCGTATAGCACAGTGTAAACTCATGTATATTAAAAAGCACACTATTCAAAGATAACTCATTTAGCTTGATTCACTGACAATCATGAAAGAGATCAAAGATAGCAATGGGAAGAAAATAACATTAATCATCTGTAAATAACTAATTCTCCCCATACACTTTCTCAACACATAAGAGTCCCATGTTTGTCATCTGTAAGATTCCATCAGTAAGAAGATTAATATTCGAGTGCATGATTAACTGCATGTTGCCTGACCATCACAATCACATTAGAACCACATACAGCTCCCAATTTTCATCACGAGTATATATTACAGACTTACTAAACAGACAGTCATATAGAAGTATCCTACGCAATATATTTGGCAATGCAAGAGTATTGATTGTAGTAGACTTACAGAAACATCTTGGAATTCATCAAAATTTGTGGCAACAGTTTCCCATTGGTATGTTATGTTAGGAAGAATCTTAGAACCTTTTGTTTTGACCTTCACCACCTCTGCTTTCCTTATTTCCCGATATAAACGGTGACCTATTAAGGGATCATTCTCATACCTTACATAAGATATAAACAAGTTCTATCAGAACTAAGCTAACATGGGAGTCCTATCTAGGTAATTTTATTTTCCACATACCAAAAATTAACTCCATGTGAATCACCCCCTACTCGATCTTTGCGAAAAATTGACAGATGAACACCAGATTTAAGAGACGTGTCAATGTAGCCCCTGATATCGTCTTGCTGTAGAAAGTCAGAAAACCCATGATAACTGTAAGTTTAAAATAATTCTGTTTTTAATTAATCATTAGCATGGCATCGGCGAGCTTGGCAGAGCTTATAACGGACATTGTAAGCTAATCATTATCGAGATTTGGAAAATAAATTGTAATACGCTAATACAGAAGCCAGAATACCTCAACACGTATATCACATAAAGCTTTCAATATCACTACACGAATAGCTGGATCAAGAGTTTTGTACATTTCAATCTCTCGCCTACAAGATTAAAACGAGAATCATAAATACTTTTGTAATCAGTTATCATGAGATTCAGAAAATCATAACAATTTACCCTTGAGAGGCAACAAGAGGAAGGTCCCCTTCTGCGACCTGAATGAGAAGGTGAAGCTCATGTGAGAACATGATATATTACAAAAAGTACTTCACACATCAGATCAAACCAATTTAACAATCATTACCCAATGCCAGCAATCTCTTATCTTTCTGCACAAGACAGTGACCCAGGTTTCACGTGTGAGGGCCATTCGAGTTACAGGAGGAATGGCCTGCAAATCGAAAAGACAAAAGTGATGTATCGCTCATGGAGATAGACATTTAAATAAATTTGAAAATTTCATAGTAGTGAAGGATATATTTAAATCCAAATTGTGATTGATTAGCATCCACGATAATAAACAAAAAGAAATGGCAGAACTTTAGAGCGAAAAGACATTAATAACTATACACACACAAAAAGATGATATCATAACCGATCAATGACAGCAGTCAGGGAACTAGAAAATGACTCAAGAAAGCGTTACAGACAAATTAGTGAACTGTACTCGGCAATACGATCATATTAGGTGCCTACGAGGAAAGCTGGCCAAAAACATAGATGGTAATTGTTGATCAATCAGCTGCTCAACCAAATTGATCTGAAATTAAGAGTCCCTTTAATCCGAATTAAGAAAAATTCAGTACATTCACAATACTTTTGAACAAGTTGGTTGTAGTCTAACAAAGCCTCATTACATACGAGCTTTACCAAAAAAAAATTCTTTTCCGAGCATTTACTTAATGTGCAGAAAGAGACGCATCCATAGCAAGCCATGAAGCACAGTTTCAAAAAGAAGCTGAAATCTCATCTGTACTAGAGATAACATTTCACTCTGCAAGTATATTGCAGTTAGATATAAGATATAAAAACATCTTTAAGAGGTTCCTTCTATCTCTCACAGGCCATAGCACCTAGGATCTCAGTGAACGTCATAGTACATCAAAGTAATAGAGACAATCAAGCAATCCAACAAGAATTAGGAAACAGTCATTCAGAAACGAGCTGTACACTAAAAGAGTAGGGAAGATGACAACAATGGATGTGAAAAGCACCAACCTTTAGCAGAGGAATATGAATATCACTTAAAGTATCATTTGGAGTAAGCAGAGCCGTTTCGAACTCCTCCGCTGAAAACTCCGCGTTGATCTTCAAAAGCGGTCTAAATACCTTCACCATCCAGAACAAAGGAAAGAAAAAGTACGAACGTGGAAGTTAACTCATTGGCAGCTAAGAACCAGAAGAAGAAGCAGACAGCTATCACAGAATTGAAGAAAACAGAGAGCTCACATGCAAGAAATTGATTACGGAAGCAAGTTCCCACATGGAACGAAGATTCCATCGCGGCATCTGTGAAGCTTCCGGTGGAGGAACAAGAGAAGTAACGGTTTTACCGGAACTTCCTCCAGCAAGGCATTGCTGCGGATTCTCATCATCTCCGTCCTCGTTTTCCTCTTGATCCTCCGCATCCTCATCGTCATCTTCGTCCACCTCATCTCTGCGTCGATGCTCCCGTTTATGCTCCTTCTTAGGCGGCTTAAGCTTTCTTTCCGCCGCTTGTAGCTCTTGAAGGCGCTGCTGAGCCCTAACAGTACAGGCCCGTGAAGGACGCGTTCTCCTAAGTACGGAAGGCTCCTCCGTGGGAATTGTGGTATCTGTAGCCGGAGCGAGATCGTCGGCGGGAGAGAGGTGGTCAAGAGTGGATCGGTCAGGGACAATCTCGGAGGAGGAACCCATCATGAGATCAAGGAAAAGGAGAGAGATTAAAATTAGGGTTTCTTTGTAATCAAAATGAATTTGAACTTTTTGGGGAGAGAGAATCAAAACCCTTAAGGCATTGTGGGGAAATCGAAATCGGTTAAAGGAGGAGAGAAGGAGGAAGAAAGGGAAGAAGGAAGGACGGAAGGTCCTAAAGCGTCGGGCTGGTATTGGAACAAAACGTTGTCGTTTTCGTTGGTTCGTGTGAGGGTGAAGAAGAAAGAAAATCTGAGGAAAAGATTGTTAAAATAAATGTCAAATAGGTTTGTTTCTCTGAATCATCACAGGAAACGACTCAACGACTGAAAAACACCAGAAGAGGAGAAATAGGAGGCTTATTCAATTAGGTCTCCCCATTAATTTATTTGGATTTTTTATCTATTAATCCAGAAAGAACGAACATTTATTTATGGAACTAAAGTTTAATATATTGATGGCTTCATTTATGTGATTTTATCTAAGAGTAGTGTTATATTATGTAAAAACGAAAGTACATTTATGTTTGAGAAAGAACCCAAAAAATAACATGCATCTAATAAGGTATGTAGATCATCATTAATTAGAAAGAGAGCTATATGACGGCAGAGTCTAAAGGTGTGATTAGGGTATGTGAGAAGGATGTTGATAATGCCACCATGGTCGATGATAGAGGGAGTGGTCATCCACCGGATCCTTCAACATCATGGATGGTACAGTGTCGCGATCATGTGCTAATAGAGGATTGATTCTTGCTTAACCTATCTCTGTAGAGTTTGTGAAGGCTAGAGTACGAGTTGAATATCCGCAAGGGCGAAAAGGTGATGTGAGAGTTATCGTTGATGATGAAGTGCTTCATGCAATGAATTCTTTGTGGGATAATTATATGATCGTGAAGGTTTTAGGACATAGTATCAATATTGCAACGATGTCGAAGAAATTACACGAACTTTGGAAACCCTTGGTTTCGATGAAATTTATATCCTTGCCACATATCTTCTTTCTCATTTAATTAGCACTAAGAATGATTATATTAATGCCCTAACTAGAGGTCTATGGAGGGTTTTCAGGAATTACCTTTGAAAGTAAATTAAAGAGAAATTTTTTTTTGATTTTCAATGTAATTTCATCTTAATTTCATCTCTTAAAATTAACACACGGATAAGGTTAGATACTTTATAGAGGTCTTCATCCTCTTTCCTATTTATCTATCAATTAAAGGGTGAAACCGATTTCTTAGAATCATTTCTATGCTTCGATCACATGGTGTTGCAGAGCAACGATGACGACTTGCAGTTGCAGAACGATGACTCTCGTGAAAGTTCTCTTTTGACTCAGATTTGAAACCGTCTATCGTGAGTGGAGTGTCTGTTTTTGGCTTTGGCTTTGAACCTTCTGACTCGATTGGTATCTCTGAACCTTATGTCGTGAGTAGAGTATTTTCTCTTCGCTTTGGCTTTGAACCTTCTGACTCGATTGGTGTTTTTCAACCTTCTGTTGTGAGTAGAGTATTTTCTCTTCGCTTTGGCTTTGAACCTTCTGACTCGTTTAGTGTCTTTCTCATATAATCCATATGATCTATATCCCCCTGCAAACTTAGTGTGGGAGGAAGATCCACACCAAGTTTGAACCTTAATTCATAGAAACTTGCAGAAGGAAGAGACTTTGTGCATATGTCAGCAAATTTAAAGTGAAGTATGGAGATGTTTAACTTCAATTTCACCCACTACAACTTTCTATCTTATGTAATGATAATCTGTCTGGAAGTGCTTTGAACGAGCATGTAGAGTGGGATTTGCAGAGAGGTATATCATAGATAGTTTGTTACAATATAGTTCTGCAGGTCGTGACGGTGTGAGACCAATATCTCGGAGAAGAGATGTGAGCCAAGTAATTTCTTGAGCTGCAAATGATAAGGTCCGATACTCAACTTATGTGGAGGAGCGTGAGATCGTCAGATGCTTTTTAGCAGACCAGAAGATGATATTCGAGCTAAGAAAAGTGCAGAAACCACCTGTGGACTTACGTGTTACATGACATCCATCCCAATCATTATTGTTGTATGCAGGAAGTGATGTATCTGTATTAAAAGACAGATTTAGACCCATTGTAAGAGTGCCTTTCACATAGCGTAATATACGTTTGAGGAGAGTAAAGTCTGCGTCTCAGGGAGCATGCATCTTCTGACAGACCAAGTTGACTTCAAACTGAATGTCTTGTCGACTGAGAGTAAGATATTGTAACTTACCAGCAAGGCTTCTGAAGTATGTTGGATATGTGAAAGCAATGTTCTGTTTTGGGACCTGATGAAGTTGCAGAGGTAATGGAGTTGGCATTGGTTGGCACTCTGCCATTCCAACAGCAACAAGTAAGTCTGTGGCATATGTTTCCTGACTAAGAAAAAGTCCATTATGAAAGTGACCTTGAATGCCAAGAAAATAATGAAGTGATCTGAGATCCTTTATTTTGAATTTAGTGTTGAGACAGTGGATCAAATGTTGAGTGAATTCTAGATTGTTTCCATTGAGAATCATATCATCAACATATAATAGCAGGAAGATGGTGTTGGAATCCATGTAGTAAACAAAGAGTGAAGGATCTGGATAGCTGCAGATAAAACCAAACTGTAGAAGAAAGTTGTTGAACTTATCAAATCAAGCTCGGAGCTTGTTTGAGTCCATAAAGAGCTTTATGGAGCTTGCATATGTGATCTGGTTTCTTAGGTTCAACAAAGCCTGGAGGATATGTCATATACACTAGCTCAGTGAGATCTCCATGTAGGAAAGAGTTTTGAATATCCAACTGTTTGATGTCCCACTTTTGAGTTGTTGCAACATGCATAATTGATCTAACTGTTGCAGTCTTCACTACTTGGCTATAGGTTTCTAAGTAGTCAATACCTTCTTCTTGTAAGTATCATTTAGCTACTAATCTAGCCTTCAGCTTGTCAAGAGTCCCATCAGCATTCAACTTGGTGCGAAAGACCCAATTGCAGCCAAGTACATTTAGCTTATTGTCAGGAGGTGTAAGAGAGAATGTTTTGGTTTCATGAAGTGATCCCATTTCTGCGTCCATGGCTCCAGTCCAAAATTTGTCTTTGAGAGCTGAGGTCACAGTTTTGGGCTCAGGATATTTGGATTTCACAGTATGAAGAGCATATCGTGGATTGGGTTTCACTACACCAGCCTTTGCTCGAGTGGTCATAGAATGAGCATTGCTTTGTTGTGATGGAGAAGAGGTATATGTAGACGACATGACGTCTGTTGGTGTTTGTTGACTCAAGCACAAAGTCACTAACAACTGAGGGACTAAAGGATTTTGAGTTTATAAGAGAGGTGGATGCAAAATCATTTATGTTATCTTGACTGAGAGATGGGCTCATAATTTCTTCACCTGATACACTCTCTAACTGATTCTTTGCTTTTGTAGATAGAGAAATCTCTTCTGCGATGTTGTGAAAAGATTGAAGTGCTAAAGGTGCAGTAGAAAAGTTTGTACCAGATTTGCCAAGCAGTCATTAGAGGAGTAGTAGCTTGTTGAACGCGTGAAGTATATACATCTGTGTTGGGAAAACGATGCTCATCAAGCAAGACTACAGATGTATACCTTGCATGTGGGAGGATGAAGAAAATGATATCCCTTATATCTCTCATTGTACCCAAGGAACACACAGTGTAAACTTTTTGGATCAAATATATTTGTTGCATAAGGTTTTAAGTAAGAAAAGCAGGAGCATCCAAAGACTCTTAAGGCTGTATACAGTGGTCTGCGATTGAACAACACTTCATAGGGACTCCTTTTATTCTCTGTCACCGATGAAGGCAGAATGTTACCTAGAAAGGTTGCTGTGAAGAAAGCTTTAGTCCACATTAGTGATGGAACTTTGCTTTGAAAAACCATAGACATCCCAAGTTTGGTTATGTGCCTATGCTTTCTTTCAACCAAGCCATTTTGCTGCGGTGTGTGAGGGCTTGATATGAGCTGTTTAATACCACAAAGTGATAAGTGAGAGATGATTTTTTTTGCTTGTAAATTCACCACCTCCATCATATTGAAAATACTGATTTTTTGTAGATAACAAATTTTCAACCAAGCTTTGAAACATCAAGAAGATTTCATAAAACTCTGATTTTAACTTAAGAGGATAAAACCAAGTGTATCTTGAGTAGTTTTCCACAAATATAACATAGTACTGGACCCCACAAAACACAATGTACCCTCTCAAGTGGTTTTGTTGATTGAAAATCTGAAGAAGAAAAAGGCAATTTGCAAGATTTACCTAACTGACATGCTTTGCACAAGTTTGGAGCAGTCTTATTTATGATAATATCCTTGGAACGAGCTAGATGGATAATAACATCTACATTAGGATGTCCCACCCTTCTATGCAACACTTTACTACTAGCTATTTGTTGTCTTGATGATAAGAGAGCTAGAAACTGAGAGTTTTCATGAACATATAAGCCTTCATGCTTGTTTCCCATTGTTAGAACCTTTTTGGTTCTTAGATCGTTCACATAACACACCAATATCACCAAACATAAATGAACAGGGATAATCACTTGTCAGCTTAGACACAAATATAATTTTTTTTGCTATTTGAGGAACAACAAGAACATCTTCAAGAGGCAAAACAATACCTTGAGGAGTTGGTAGAGGAATATAACCAATGCGTGTTAAGGCAAGAAGTCGCCATTGCCTACCATGACAGAGTCATTCCCTCCATAACACTGAGGATTCAAAATCTGCTACGAATTTTTGGTCATGTGAGCAGTAGCTCCAGTGTCAGGATACCATTCATTACCCGTGGCTTCATGTTCACCAAGTTTCATGGCTGCCAAAACTTGATGACCATCATCATTCTGATAAGATGTATCAAAGCGTTTGAAGGATTTTAAGGAAAAATGGCCTACTTTTCCGCATATTTGACAAGTTGGTCTGATTGAGAATTTAGGAGCTTGGGAGCTGGAACCAAGATTTGGACCAGAAGCTCCTTGGCCCTGTTGTTGAATCCAGCGTCCTCTTATGGCGTACGATGAGCCTTTTCCTTTAGGGCTGTTATTCAGTCATCTGCCTCTGTTTGAATAACTATGCTCAGTGTTGAAGGCCAAGTGAGGTGTCAAAGCAGGTGATTGAGTGTATGTCTGTAGTTTATCTTCAAAGGTTATAAGCTTGAAAGCTACATCTTCAAAGGTTGGTCCAAGGTATTGATCCAGAGAGCGTTCGATGATGGTAGAGACAAATTCATACTTTTTGGCCATGTAACATACCATAAATTTTCTCCTGATCAGAGAGAGGAAAGCCAGTGGAGTCAAGTTGATCACATACCAACTTGATGTCAGACAAATAAGCTTCCATTGTTTTCCCAATCTTAACACAACTATATTGTCTGTTTTGCAGAGATAATTTTCTTGAAGCAGAGACTCTGTTAAAGCGAGAAGACAGAGAAAACCAGACTTCTTGAGCTATTTGCAACCCATACACCACTCGCAGAGCTTCTTCAGAGAGAGACCCCAACAGCCAAGCAATGATGAGTTGATCATTCCTGACCTATTTGGTGAACTCTGGGTTTATTGTTTCAGTAGCAGCTGTTCCAGTACTTGTTGTAATCATGGTCGGAGGACGAGGAGTGGATCCGGTAACGTGTCCCAGCAGCATCTGGCTTGAGAAGAAGGATTTGACATCAGTTTTCCATACTAGATAGTTTGAGGATGAAAGCTTTAGCATAACGACTTGAGATATGCTTAATGGAGCAGGAATGAAAGCTTCGGTGGTGCCATCCATGGCTCTCATACCATGAAAGTAAATTACATAGAAAAAACGAATTTGATTTTCAATGCAATTTCATCTTAATTTCATCTCTTAAAATTATCACGTTATTAAGGCTAGATCCTTTATAGAGGTCTTCATCCTCTTTCCTATTTAGCTATCAATTAAACGGTGACAACGATTTCTTAGAATCATTTCTCTGATTTGATCACATGTTGTTGCAGAGCAACAATGATGACTTGCAGTTGCAGGAAAATGACTCTCGTGAAGGTTCACTTTTAACTTAGATTTGAAACCTTGTACCGTGAGTAGAGTGTTTGTTTTGGCTTTGGCTTTGAACCTTCTTAAGAGACCGTGGAAATTTGATCGGAAAGTTGTTCATGATGGTTTCACCAACAAGCATTAATTTGGTTATAAGGGGAAAACGGTTACGCTTGTTCCTATGACTCCTAATGAGATCTACCAAGATTATTTACTTCTAAAGCAACGTGAGGAGAGAACTATGAGTGACTCAAACACAAAACACCAAAAAGAGAGTGAGATTGAGAGAGAAACATAAAAAATAGTGAGCTTAAGAGTGAAACACACAAAGAGAGAAAAAAGAGAAAACACCAAAATTTCTTTGTGAGGTCAAGTGAGATAAAGAGAGCTTTGGTTTCACATCAGCCTATATTTGTACTTATGTACAAAGAGGTCCTTATGAGTTCTACTAACCTTGACCCTGGTTTGCCTAGTGGTGGTTCTTCTTTGTTGCAGAATTTTGGAGATGTATTTCCGGATGAGAACCCTAGTGGTTTACCTCTAATCCGAGGGATTGAGCATCAAATAGACTTTGTACCCGGAGCATCCATTCCAAACTGTCCCAGCCTATAGAACCAATCCGGAAGAGACAAAGGAGTTGCAAAGGCAAGTGAGTGAGCTGATGGAGAAAGGATATATCCGTGAGAGCATGAGTCCATGTGTCGTGCCCGTTTTACTAGTTCCTAAGAAGGATGAAACTTGGTGCATGTGTGTTGATTGTAGATCCATTAATAATATCACGGTAAAGTAAAGACACCCAATTCTTTGCTTCAGTGTATGTTAGATGAGCTGCATGGTTCTTGTGTCTTTTCTAAAATTGATCTTAAGAGTGGATATCACCAAATTCGAATGAAAGAGGGTGATGAATGGAAAACAGCTTTTAAAACAAAACATGATCTTTATGAGTGGTTAGTCATGCCTTTTGGATTAACTAATGCACCTAGCATATTCATGAGGTTAATGAACCATGTTTTGAGACATTTTATTGGTTTGTTTGTAGTTGTCTACTTTGATGTTATTCTGGTTTTTAGCAAAAGTTTGGAAGAGCACAATGAGCATTGGAAATCGGTTTTAGGTGTACTAAGAAAAGAAAAGCTATATGCTAACTTGAAAAAGTGTACATTTTGTTTGGATAACCTTGTGTTTCTAGGCTTTGTTGTAAGTGCACAGGGCATTCAAGTAGACGAGGAGAAAGTGAAAGCAATCCGAGAATGGCCAAGTCCTAAAACCGTATGAGAAGTTCGAATTTTTCATGGCCTTGCGGGATTCTATAGACGGTTTTTTCGTGATTTTAGCACTCTTGCTGCCCCATTTACTGAAGTGATCAAGAA